>JAVJIF010006531.1:0-166862 GCA_038442645.1 Agave tequilana
CCTTGATGTGTATCGACAACTGCGCGGATTTTCCTCGCCCTTAGATAGAAGCTCTGACTTTTTGAGTGCTCGCCAATCGAACAAGCTGGCCGATCCAAATATTCTCCCATGAACCCGACAAAGACGCTGGAACCGGCACCATCGATATGGCCAAGACCTGAAAGAAACAAAAACCCAAGGGTTAAAATTCTGCAAAGACAGAAAATAGGAAGCCAGGAGCACAAACACGGGGCTGAAGTCATGAATTCCAGATGCGGATCTCAAAGACGCGGGGATAGAAATATGGGTCCAAACGCATTATGATATTAGACTCGCGTCTGATAAGTGAGACGCGAGGCATATATCAAAGACGTAGGCGCGGGCCTTAAAACTTTCTAAAGTGACTTCAAGACGTAGAGTTCGCCACACTCGCATCTGAGATGCAGAGTTTGTCACACTCGTGTCCAAAGATCACGAAAGAGCAGACTTATATTTTCTAAGTCAAGAACCCCAAACGCGAGCTTCATATACAAAACATCGCGTTTCAAGTCTCCAAACGCATATTTCACCACACTCGCATCTAAAGTACTTGAAACTTAGACTTTGCAGTCATTAAGCCCGCATTTCATCAAATAACACGAAAGGCACGTTTGCAGAGCATGGACGCATGAATTTCAAAGAAAGATTTCAAGAAGGGATCAAGAGACAAAGTCTCTTCATGGATGGTGATGGCAAAGCTCCAAGAAACCAAGCTTTATCATGGCAAAAGTCATTTCCTACCTAAAGAAAAGTTCTCCAAAAGTTGGACTTCATCCGTGAAGGCATGACCATGAAAGCACTTAAAGAAATGCTTTTTGAAATCACTTAACAGTGGTAATCTTCAAAAAAGATTGAAAGAAAGTATTTGAAGCTTTGGGTTCTTATTGTTCTTCAAAACACATGCCCTTGAAGGGAAGGAGAACAATCAAGACGGAGTTCTTCAGAGCATATGCCTGCAAAGAAAAACAGTCAAGATGAATGACTGTTAAGAGGCTATAGCCTATTTATAGGCTCGCTAAATAGTCTGTAATTAATGGCATAAAAATCAAAGCCATCAGCCTTAACTCCTACGCGAATATCAAATCCAATCTGGGTGAGACACGTGAATTTTTGATCCAGGATATCCCAAAGAGACGCGTCCCCAGCCGTCAAATGCCGACTAGCATTGAAAAGATCCAGCGAGAACTTCGCGTCAAAATGCATGAGACTGTGTTCTGAAGTCCACGTCCCTTCACAGTCTAAAGGCTGCGTCCCCTCCATCAAATTGAAGAATGCAAGCCTGCATTTCTAGAAGATTCAGAGTCGCGTTTCTCTTAACATTCAGAGCCGCGTTTCTCTTAGCAGTTCAAAGTCACGTGACGGATTGGAGCCACGTTTCTCTCAACCAATCAGAGCTGCGTCTCTCAAAAAAGATCCAGAGCCGCGTCCTCTCAGCAAGCCAGAACCGCATCCTCTCAGTGATCCAGAATCGCGTCTTCTCAGCGAGCCAGAGCCGCGTTCTCTCAACAATTCATAGTCACATTTTTCTTGATAAATTAGAGCCGTGTCTCCACTACAAATAAGAGCTGCGTCTCATTCACAAACTCAGTGCTGCCTGAGTTTCTTTTCTATCATTCATGGCCGCATCTCAACAAAATGACTAAGGATCGCGTTTTCACATTAGTCAAAGATTGCGACTATGAAAGCTGAGTTCATCCACGCAACAAAGAGTCCGTCTGATTCTCAAATGCAAAGAAAGAATAAAGACGAGACAACAATTTGATAATTTTTATTATTTGAATTAAAAATGATAAAAATAATAAAGACACTTTCTTATTTGACAAATGGAGTGTTATGAAAAAAAATGAGAAAATACAAAAGGTGAAGAAGGTTAATCCTGCTCCGCCAAAGAATAGATCCGTTTCTAGAGGCGCTGCATCTCCTGCTGGCGTGCCTTCTCAACTTCTGCCAAGCTTGAACCCGTAACTCTTTCTCTGATAAGAATCTCTTCATAGCTAGCTGCACTTGAAGAAACTCCAACTTAGAAGAATGGGCAGTAAGATCATCTTGGACCAACTTCTTGGCAGCTTCCAACTTTCCAGCCTTTCTCTGGCAGCAGCAAGCTTCTTCTCATTGACTTGAATTAAGACTTATGCCTTGGAAATAGCCGCCCGAGTAGTTGTAATGACTTACTCCATATTCTTGGTGATGACCTCAGATTCCCTCGAATCATCGACCGACCTTTGGTAGCTGGCTTGGAAGTTGTGGAGATGACGAGCCTTTTCAGCCATCTGCTCCTCCATCTCTTTTCGCTCGTGTTCTTGAACGGTGAGGAGCTTACTCAGTGTCGATTGTACCTCATCCATCGGACTAGCTTTCTCCAGGGTCTTTAGTTCCTTCAGACATATCCCCAGCTGTTCAACCAGCGTCAGATATGCCTTAGCTTGCTCCGAGCTTTTAGTGTGACGAATGTTCTCGATCTGATTCTCAAGAAGCATCCAGGCAAACTCGAAGGAACTTCCCCTGGAGAGAATCAACTCAATGCAGGACTTCATGGAGGCGAAGAATTATACCATCTGATGCGCCAATTATTCCATGATGTCCATGGCTGGAGATAACACTGCTGTACACTCCCGGATCCCCTTTCCATGATAATGCGGGTGGTATCTATGGAGACGGGAGCCGACTCAACTTGTGCAGGGATAAGGCCAACAACAGGCTCTTTCGATGCTTAGATCGTGGCCAACACCTCCAGAACTATTATTGTGGTAGCCTTCATAGCAACAAGGGCAGCAACAAACTCCACAACGCTGGGTTCACTGGCTGAAGTCTGAACTGCGCTGTCCACTGCGCTGTCCTTTGCGCTGATGCTCGCCACAGGATCCTCTACTTGCGCTACCTCGGTACTCTCTGCAGTCAGAACATCAATGTTAGTAATAATAATGAAAAAGAAAGTATATGGCACATCTTTGTTCTCTTACCAAGTTGAGAATCTGAAGCCGACAAGTCTTGGACAAGCCACTTGGGATGAGGGTTCCCCAGTCGCGATGGTTACACCCTCACGAGGCATCCCGATAGCAGGAACTTCAAGGCCCTCATGCTACGCCAGCTCCTGGATCATTTCCTCAATATGAGAAGAAGTTGTGGCTTCGCTACCGGTAGCCACTCTTGTAGAAGAAACGCAAATGAAATGTTAAAATATCTTCCCAGCTTGATGGAGAAACAGTTAAGAAGGATAGAAGAAATACCCTCAGTGGTAGCAATCTCTCCCGATGGCGGAACCATCGCAGGGACATACACCTGCATCTCTTCCTCTGAAATATGCGAGAATTTGCTGGTATCAGAAAGAGTGGGTTCATCACCGAAGTCGACTTTTTTGCCAGAATAATATTTGTGCTCCTCAGACGATGAAGATGATACTTGGACCCAGGAAGGCTCAGTGATCAGGGCTTTATCACTAAGAATTTTGGTAGTACGGCTGGGCTCCATAAACTAGGAGGTAGGCATCAACACACTGGGAGACCCTGATTGTTGCTCCTCCGCCTCTCTCTTATGAGCCGAAGAAGTTCCAGGCTGAATTGAAACTCCTGGAATCTCAACTTCAACCCTCTCCACCACTTCTTCAGGCCGTTCAACCCTTCGGCCATGGTGGATTCGCCTGTAGACTCTCCCTCCGCGAAGATCGCAGGACCTCTACTGCGCAAGCCTCGGGGACGAAGTGTTGGGGTGCCTCTTCTTCTTCTTCCTCCTCCTGCTCCTCAGCACCCAGAGGGATTACTTCAGTTATCCGGGCTGAAGCTTCAGCCTCAGATCCTTTTCTAGCCTTCTTCGGGCTGGGCTCACCTTGGGAAGTGGAGGCTCGAGGATGCTTGGACACAACATGCCAAACCCTCCAAACAGGGTGTTCCTCACCAGAGCTGCTCCTGTCCTGCCGGCCTCCCTCCTGGCCTCCCATTCAGCTTCCCTCTCAGCCTCTTGGTATTCGCTCATCCCTCACATGCGGCTCTTGGAAACCAATTTCACCTTATACGAGGCCTTAATACCCTTGATACAAGAAGTATTCATTTCAAAGCCGGGTACCCTGGTGGAAAGAAAATATCATGTACAGAAGCCGAGACTTGTATAGCATTTAGGCGTCCTATGAGGTAAACTGAAGACGGCCCTTGTTCCCCCAGCTATACTGTAGTACCACGCCCGGGCGCCTTCAAGTAGGTTGCCGCTGAAGCGAAGGCCAGTGTTGGGGTTGCGACATACTATTGATCATAACCGAACTGCCTAGCAAAACGACTTGACATATAAGGCTCGATCTTACACGAATCACCTTGCCG
The DNA here is from genome assembly GCA_038442645.1 of Agave tequilana. Classification (NCBI taxonomy): domain Eukaryota; kingdom Viridiplantae; phylum Streptophyta; class Magnoliopsida; order Asparagales; family Asparagaceae; genus Agave; species Agave tequilana. The sequence continues at coordinate 4,326 of JAVJIF010006531.1, forward strand.
AAAGATCAAATATCCGGGCCGGATGTTAATGAGCCACCAGAAGACTCCAGATGGCAGCCGCGTGAACTCATCCGGTCCTGCAAGGTCGGCAAACTTATCTCCATAGGACGCACCAGAAACCTCCGAGAAGCATCGATCAAGCTGATAATTCGAGCTGCTCAGAATAGCTTTTCGAACATAGTACATATAGTACTGTAACCAGCTCGAATTCTCTAGTCTCTGCACAAAAGGTACAAGCCTTCTGAGGGAGATACTGTCGTCATCAATGATGGGCAGCACATGACGTACCAGCCATCAGGTACGTGTATGAAAGCTCGACTCTGAGATTGGGAGTCTTTACTTCTGGCCTCCCCTCTGAATCCACCACTTGCCTACCCTGAGAGTCTACAACAGCCTCCACTTTGCACATGCTCTTTGTCAATACCCGCAGACCACTCTGGATGCCTGTGTTTGGACACATATATTGCATAAATATTATTACATTCCTACATATATTCTGTAATGAATATTGCAAATCTTGTTTTAATGTCTTAATTCATGCAGGGTATGATAGGGGGAAGATAATCATGAAATTTATCCAATTAAATTCAAAGTTCAAATCAAAAGGGATCAATTCAAATTCAAAGGTTTTAGAAGCTATCTTATCTGAAAACTGCAGATAAGATAATATCATCTCTTTTCAAGGAAAATGGATTGTTTGAAAACCCTATTGTTTCGTTGAAGATAAATAAAAATCTTATCAATTCTAGAAAAAAAATTGAAAATTTAAGAGGATAAATGATAGAGAGAAGATCAATGGATGAGATGAAGCAATTTAGATTCGAATTCAGGCTGGATATAGTTTAGCATTTTAATCATAATATTTGCTACCGAAACTCAAATCTAATGATTCAAGATGCTCTAGAAAGAAAACTTAAAGGGCTACAATTCCTCTATTGATCACTCTTTTCAATTATATTATTTGATAAGTGATATTCAGTAATAAACACGCCAACAAGCTGTAGATCAGAACTGAATTTCTGGATAAATCAAATTAAGTTTGGAGATAAGGGAGAATTCAAATTCAGAAATATTCAGCTCTTTCTATCTTCATACGCTTTCTATCCCTCTGATTTTCTCCTATAAATACCCTCATACCTCGAAGGCAGAGAGGGCACCATCTCAGAGAGTAAGCTTTAGTTTAGGTTTTTTTTCTTCTTCAATGTAATTTTTATTTTTTTATTTTCTTTCAGGCTAGAGAGAGTTACATGAGAAAAGAGAGGATGAATTATTGTAGAGTGACATTATTGTAATTCTTTTTCAAGAGACTTATATTGAAGGTGACATCAAAAAAGTTTTCCCACTTTTCTTCATTGTACTCAATTTGGCCAAGCAATGTGTTCAAGTTACTCTTTCTATTTGCTTTTCTTTACTTCATGCTGAGGTAAGTCTTTGTTATGATTCAACGGTAGAGGTAAATACTCTTTTTGTTTTCTTTCTTAGTTAATTAGTTTAGAGTTATAATTCTCTTTTTTTTAGTCTTTCCTTTTTTTTATAAATAAAACAACAACATCATAATCTCTTCTTCTACCATCTCCTTCTTAACTTAACATAATAATTTTAGTTTCTTTTTATAAAATTGAGAAGATAAATATTAGTTAGTTTTGATAAATTAAAAGAGAGAAACTTACACAACGCTTCCATCGCTATCTCTCCCTGTGAATCACGACCCATTAGCCCTAGGCTACACGATAAAATTGAGTACCTAGCACTGTTCTAAAAGTTTGTACTTTTCTGTGTGTAGGTTTGGCTCGATCATAATTTTGACGCCGTTGCCGAGGAGGGATGGTAAGTTTTCTTTCTTTTTAATTTACTTTAACGAATTAATCCCATTTTCTTCTTTGTTTTGGTTTATAGGGACTAATTACAGAAAAACTAGAAGTTGTTGTGAACATATTGCTACTTTGTACCTCTGTCCAAGAAGGCAGAGCATCAGAGCCCACAACTGTAGTGAACTACTAACTGTTGTCTTTTGCATGTTGCTTTTGAGAGATTAGCTCTCTACAGTTATTAGTTTATGTATTTAACTCACTCTATATATATTTCTAATCAATAGTAACTTGTTGCTTTGTAAATGCTAAAAAACGTTTAGACTCTTGCATCTTAGGGCATCTGTCTATTTCGTTTCTTAACATTACTGTTGAAGAGTGCTGGAGCAAAGGTATGTGTGCATTGCATATACTTTAGGAAACATATTTTGAGTGATTCATATTGCTTGAATGTTAACTTTTACTTTATACTTGTACGCTGCACTAAAAAGACTAAGGGCATATGATTGAGGTTAAACCTGCAAACAAATACAGAATTTCAGAACTTTAAAATAGAGATGTGCAAGGTGCTCAATTCTACCGCGATAGCAAGTGGCTATGCGGGTCGTAATCCACAAGGAGGGACTAGCGATGGAAGCTTTTTTAGTAAGTCTTCTTTTAAGATAAAAAGTATAGTTAAAGTTCTTCTTTAGTTCTTTAAAAGAAAAAGAGGAAAATTAGGTTAAAGTGAAGTTAGAAAGAAAGTGGTAGATTGAGAAGGTGAGAAAATGAAAAAATAGATTATATACAAAGAAATTGAAAAGGGTGATAAAAATGGTTGGAGATTGTGATATTGAAACTAAAGAATAAAAGAAAAGAAAGACAACCTAAAAATTACTTACCTCTTCAGTGCTCATATACCTTGGATCCGTTGCGATGACTTACCTTGTCTTGAAGGCAATCAAGCATGGCGTATAGGATTTTCCCCATTCTCGATCTACACTACGAATAAAAGGGCAAACTATACTAGCAAGAGAAGGGTTGTTCATCACCATAGGCCATCAAGGGCACTTACAACGGCTAAGCAGTCTCGAGGCTATCGGATTCTCTTGGATTGCAACACATCAGAGGAGAGAAAAAGAAAACAAGAGTAAAGAAAGAAAAAGAAACTTTGATTCGATTCAAATAACAATGAAAGAAGAGATCACTTACACTGGTGTCACCTGCAGTACAAGCTTGCTCTCATTCCTCCATGAAAGTCGTCTCTCCTCTCAGTTACATAAAGAAAATTAAAATTACATAAAAAGAAAACTAAAAAACCTAAGTTACGAACTACAAATTATCGTAAGTTCTGTTTTCTGCTTCGTCCTTCCTCCTTGCCTTTGAGATTGCAGGTATTTATAGAAGAAATGCAGAGGTTAGAGGAGTATGAAGATAGGAAAGCTGGCTATTTCTGAATTTGAATCCTTCCTTATCTCCAAACTTGATTTGATGTGGATATTCAGTTCTGATTTGCAGTTTATTGGCGTGTTGATTGCAGGATATCACTTATCAAATGATAGAATTAGAAATAGTGATCAACATAAGAGTTGTAGCGCTTTAAGTCCTCTTTCTGGATCATCTTGATTCATCAGATTTGAGATTCGGTAACGAAAGTTATGATTCAAATACTAAAATATATCCAGTTAGAATCTGAGTCAAACTTGCTTCATCTCATCCGTTGATCTTCTCTCTATCCATTTATCTCTCTGTATTTGATATTATCTTCGATTGATCTTTAGCTAACCAAAATGGATTTATAGAAATATGAATTTTACTGGTTTCCATTTGGTGTTATCTTTCTGATTTGCTCTAATCTTCAGCTGAACATTAGCCCCAATCCTTGATTTGTTCTAACTAGATCTGGGATCATCCTCAGCTAACCAAATAGATCCAGTTAAATCTGATTTTAACTGGTATTTATTTGGTTTAATCCTCTTTCTCTTCATTATTATCTTCTACAAAATAGACATTTAAGACAAAGAAATTAGCAGATTTATTACACGATAAATGTAGGAGTGTAATGAAAAGAATGCAAAATATGTGTACGATCAGCATACCCTTAAACAAGATAAGGTGGGAAAGTCATTATCCTTCCTTAACCCAAAAACTATCTCCTCATTTACTAACACAGCCTAACATAAAATTGAGTAGACGTTGGCCCTAGGGGAACATCTCGGAGTCAAATAGGGATTGACCTAAGAGGAAATTGTTAGAAGTTGACTCTTGCCAACTCGCTGTCTAAGGTTGGGGATTGAGGGGCGAAGCCCCGAAGCCTGGTGGTTTGGCATAATTAGGCTCGTTGCTTAGGCACGGATACCTCCCACCAATCTTGCCTCTACCTGACCGATTAACTTGTGGTTAGGTTCTGTAATATACCTCCTGTGGATAATCAACAGTTAGGAGTCGTCTAGGTCTAAGCTCTAACCTAACATAGGCTAGATTTTTCTTTATTTTCTTGTTTGTTTATTTGTTTGTTTTTATTTGTTCTTGGGAAAATGTATTATAATTACAATTATTCTGATTATAACTCAAATCCATATTTCACCCCATCCTCTTTCAATTCGGATATTACCAACCTGGCATTACATAACTCTAACCAACCAAGTATGCCAGATTGGTCTTATCCGAATCAATATATGCCCCAATCCCAGTACTATGAACAAGAATGGGACAATCATCACCATTCTTCATCGAGTCAGTGGGGATACAACTCTCCTGAGTCTTACTATCAACAACCTTACTAACAAACAGCTTCATATAATCCATACCAAAACCAACTTATAGAAGAGAAATCTTCTTTAGAAAAGATTTTTGAAGACTTCCTTGAGTCCACACGACAAGTACAAATCATAGCAAACTCAATTCTCTAAAATAATTCCCAAATCCAAGATCCTTACTCTAATTTTCAAGTCCAACTACAACAAGAAGAACCTGTTGACTTAGAAAAGAATATGGAATTCATGATTCGTCCTAAAATGATTGTATTCAATCCCAAACGGATTGTCTCAAATCTCTTAATAGGCTAGAAGTAAAAGTGAGTCACTTAGTTAACACAATTAATGATAGGAATGAGGAAACTCTATCTAACACATTTTTGACCATTCCTTATTCTCCTAGCCATATTGATGAAGAATCATGGTATCTTGGAGATTTTAACTAAGATTCAATTTCACTACATAATTTTGAACCTGATCAATATCAACCCATTGATAAATTGGCAAGTTTTTATTTTAATGAGATTGAACTTGAAGATGAATGCGACACTGATTCCCAATATTGTGATTCAGTTTCACTTTTTGAATCTATGTTGACTCCGGTATCCTTACCCGATTCGGATCTAATTCTGAATCCAACACTGATTCCTATCCATATAGAGCTTGAACATGAACCATTTATTTTGGATAGTCACATTTCATTGTTGGAAAATAAATGTGAACTTCAATTCTATGATTTGGACCAAACTCATGAACCAACTCTAACTCTCGAACCTAAACTTGATTTGAGTTTTATTCCCAAGTCAGTTTCGGTTTCTACTCCTTTCATTGTTAAGCCCAAATAATCCATTCCACAAAACCACATTTCATTGTTGTACCAAGGTTTAGATTAATATGACTCCGTGATGATGTCCGAAGATTGGTCATATAACCGGAAAAATTTTCATTCTAGGATCTTGCATGATCCTATTCATATTGGGGATTATAAAAATGTTAATAGGAAAGAGGTTATGAAAGGTGGGTTTCATGAAAATCCACAGTATCTAGATTGGCAGAAACGCTTGGCCCAATGAGATCACCACTGGAACCACCACCTTGAGGTAAAAATTTTCCTTCCCTTCTTATTTTTCATGTATTATTGCATGTCATTCATACATTGAGGACAGTGCATGAGTTAGGTGTGGAGGAGTGTTTACTAACATGCTAACTTCACTAATTTAAAAAAATCTTTTCTTTAAAACTTTTTAAAAAAGAAAATAATACTTTGACTTATTTTTATAAAAAATTAAATTAATTTTAAGGAATAAGAGGATCATAATTAGGATTTCTTATACATGGTCAAAATAAAATTATTTGTTGATTTTGAGGTTAGGAAGAAAAATTAAAAAAGTAATTTAGTCTTGATTTTTACCTTAATGAGATATGCACACTTTATAAACTTACACACTTAGGGTTCTAAAACAAAGATTCTTATGCCTTATAAAAAAAAATTATTATATAAAAATTCTCTGATTAAGCTGGGTATTTGTGCGTTATAAAGCATAAGTATTCACGCCTAAAAGTGGTTCACATAAATAAAATTCTTAATTTTGTGGCCTTATTTGCTCGAGTCATAAGTCCTTGGGGTGTTTTCTCACCCAGTGCCCTAAAACCGTCACCGACTAAGGCTCGTTACATGGGCAAATTAGAAAGCCTAATGAGCTAAGGAATATTGCCGCAATAAATGTAAAAAAATAATAGAAATATATATATAATAATAAGGCATAAGAGTTAGAGTTGAAGAATTCCGAGTCAAATTTTCACGGTCACAAGGTGCATATGACTTAGGGTAAAATAATAGACTAGATGAGAAATACAATTTTAATACTTACCTTGATTGAAAACAAATTTTCAAATAGAGACTAAGTTTGGGAATAATTAAGTTTTGATAATCATATGACTTATAGATTACTTGAATTTTACATTAATACTTCAAATATTTTTTCTTTCAAAATGCGTTTTCAAAAAATACTAACAATTCATTTCTTTTCTTCATGGATTTTGTGGGTGCAATCCACTGAAAATCTTCACGAGACAAAACTCATCCTCTAGGGGTAACCTAGAGGTTTAACGGCTTATTGCACGTGCTAAGTGCAACCGTGATTTCTACAAAAGTGAGTTAGGTTTGATCAGTTTAGTTTTTCTTTTCTCTTTGTTTTGCTCGAGGATGAGCAAAAGATAAGTGTGGGAGTGTGTTTGAACACATATATTGCATAAATATTATTACATTCCTACACATATTCTGTAATGAATACAAATTACTTTTCTTAATGTCCTAATTCATGCAGGGTATGATAGGGAGAATATAATAATAAAATTTATCTAATTAAATTCAAAAGTTCAAATCAAAGGGGATCGATTCAAATTAAAAGGTTCTAGAAGCTATCTTATCTGAAAACTGGTTATATCAGATAAGATAATATCATCTCATTTTAAGAAAAAATGGATTGTTTGAAGACCCTATCTGTTTCGCTGAAGATAAATAAATATCTTATTAATTCTAGAAGATAAATTAAAAATTAAATAGGATAAATGGATAGAGAGAAGATCAACGGATGAGATGAAGCAATTTAGATTTTGATTCAGGCTAGATATAGTTTAGTATTTTAATCATAACTTTCGTTACCGAAACTTAAATCTAATGATTCAAGATACTCCAGAAAGACGACTTAAAGGGCTAACAATTCTTCAGTTTCTAATTCTATCATTTGATAAGTGATATTCAGTAATAAACACAACAACAAACTGCAGATCAAAATTGAATTTGGGATAAATCAAATCAAGTTTGGAGATAAGAGGAGAATTCACATTCAGAAATATCTAGCTCTTCCTATGTTCATACGCTTTCTATCCCCTAGTTTTCTCCTATAAATATCCTCATACCTCGAAGACAGAGAGGGCACCATCTCAGAGAGAGAGATTTAGTTTAGGTTTTTCTTTTCTTCTTCAATGTAATTTTTATTTTTTTATTTTCTTTTAGGTTAGAGAGAGTAACATGAGAAAAGAGAGGATGAATTAATGTAGAGTGACAGTATTGTAATTCTTTTTTAAGAGACTTATATTGAAGGTGACATTAATGAAGTTTCCCCACTTTTCATCATTGTACTGAATTTGGTCAAGCACCGTGTTCAAGTTACTCTTTCTATTTTCTTTGCTTTACTTCTTGCTAAGGTAAGTCTTTATTATGATTCAATGGTAGAGGTAAGTACTCTTTTCATTTTCTTTTTAGTTCATTAGTTTAGAGTTATAATTCTCTTTTTTTAGTCTTTCCTTTTTTTATAAATAAAATAATAACACCTCAATCTCTTCTTCTACCATCTCCTTCTTATCTTAACATAATAATTTTATTTCCTTTTATAAAATTGAGAAGATAAATATTAATTAGTTTTTGATAAATTAAAAGAGAGAAACTTACACAACACTTCCATCGCTGTCCCTCTCTGTGGATCACGACCCATTAGCCCTACGCTACACGGAAGAATTGAGAATCTAGCACTGTTATAAAAGTCTGTATTTTTCTGTGTGCAGGTTTGGCTCAATCAGCCTACTACCATCGCTTGAAGGAGAGAGATTGATTTCCCATTGATTGAGGCTAAACCTGCACACAAAATACGAGATTTCAGAACTTATAATAAAAATGTGCAAGTGCTCAATTCTCCGCTATAGCAAGTGGCTATGCGGGTCGTGATCCATAAGGAGGGTTTTGCGATAGAAGTGTTGGCCCAAGGCCTATCACCCTAGTTTTGATGATGATCACTCATGAAGTTATGTTTACTAATGATCTTGTGGTTAATTAGTGACAGATTCATTATCAAGATCTTAGTAGGTGCATAGCTCAACAAAGGATAAAATGTCAGATTTGGAGCTAGCACGGTGTGATCCAAGGAGCTTTTGGATCAAGCTTGGCCAAGTCAAGATGATGAGAAGACTTCAAGGGAAGACTTCAAGATCAAGACTTGTGTCTAGGTATAAGATTTTGTTTTTGTTTTTAGATAAAATGTAAAGGATAGAATAGTGGTGGATTGCTCAAGTATTATATCACACACACACTCTTGATAGAATTGTTTTCATAAAAGATTTTTTTGTTTAGAAAGATTTTTCTTTGAGACAAAATACTATTTGGATTTTGGTATTTTCATGTATACATCTTTTATCCAAAATCATGATTAGAGCTAAATGTCAAAAACATAGATATTTCATCTTGATTGTGTAGTGGATCATATCCATACACATTATGCTTTAAAAAGAATTATAATATCTTGTTTTTGTATTTGAAGATGTTTTTGGAAAAACAAAGTTTAGAAAACATGTTTTGGAAAATACAGTTTTTATCATGAGCCAATATTTCCAATGTTACAAAAATAGTCCAATCTTTTATAACATGCCTTGATTTTGTGCAAGCATGTTTATATATCAAAGTATATTGGTTAAACTATTTTTGTAAATTTTTAAGTATTTTATGGCATTTTATTTAAGCCAAAAAGACTAACTTTTTAATCCCAGAAAACTGTTTCAGGCTTCAGATAAGTCGACTTATAACCCTTATAAGTCGACTAACCCTGAAGTCGGCCGACCGGACCGGTTGGCCGACGTGCACAAACGTGCACGCCTTTGTGTACTGGAGGACGGCCGACCGTGCCGGTCGACCGCTCTAGAGAGCAGAGCTCTCTGGAAAGTTCGGCCGACCGCACCGGTCGACCGACAGAGAGTTAGACTCTCAGCTCCAGTGGGTCGGTCGACCCGGGCGGTCGACCGTGGCTCCAACGGTCAGAAATCCGACCGTTGGCGGTCGACCGCACCGGTCGACCGGCAGTTCTGATAGACCCCAACGGCTAGTTTTCTGGCAGCCTATAAATTGGGGGTTTTGTCATTGTTTTGCCACAAGATTTTAGGAGAGTCTTAAGCCAGTTTTTCCCATTCTTTCAGAAGAGTTTTCTCCACAAAATAGAGAGCAAATATTTCCTATCTAAAGGGAAGATTTTAACAAGAGTGTTTAAAGTGATTTCTTGAGTTTTTCACCATAGCTTTCATCCTTGTTTTCTCACACTACACTTGAGCTTTCCATTGCTATATCTACCCTATAGGGAGTGTTATTGTGAGAGAATTTTAGGTGATCAAGAGTTGTGATCACCAAAGTTCTACTTTGTACTTTGAGGAGGCGGACGTGTGTGTCCGCGTTGTTTTGAGTTCGGGTGTGGACTCTTGTTGATTGAGGTGCGGCCTCGGCGAGCCGGTGGGCTTGCGGTGTGTAAGGGACTAGAGAGTCCGAGGGATTGTAGGTGTTGCGGTACCGAGGAGAGATCCATGGGATCTTGCATAGTGGAAATCCTTCGTGTGTCGAAGGCGGGGATGTAGAGCAAGTGTGCTCGAACCTCGAAACAAACCCTTTGTGTTTGCGATTGCCATTTCTCTCTCTCTCTCTCTATCTCCTTGTTTATATCTTGCATTACTTATCTTGTCTTTACCTTTATATGCATGATATATTCCTTGTGCTCATATTGATATATTGCTTGGGATTGTTGCTAACACTTGTATTCAACCAAGAGAGCCAACGCGGCACCTCAACCCATTCAAGGGGAATCTAGAGTAGTTTGTCCAGAGCCCTTCACGGGGAATTCGGCAACACTCTTTGGTTATACGTGGTGTTTAGTGTAAAAGATTTAATTAGGTCATAATTGTTTTTAGCTTCCGCATTATTTGCATTATTTGGCATTAAGTGACCATTAGATTAGTCATCACCTATTCACCCCCCCTCTAGGTGAACCTACAAGAAGCGTTTACGTTTTTTATTGAAATCGTTAAGAAAACAAAACAAGAGTTCTTCTCTGTTTTTAAGTAAAGAAAATAAGAAAGGAAAGTTACGTTAAAGTTTGAAGAAAATGAGAGATGAAGAAGGTGGAGCGAAATGGAGAATGGCTATTTACAAAGAAAGGGGAAAGAAGAGTGAAAACGATTTGAAAGAGGTGATGATCTATACTAAAGAAATAAAAGAAAAGAAAGAAAGAAAGAGTGAAGAAATACTTACCTAGTTTTGCTTGATGACTTACCTGAAAACCTTTGCATGTTCTACCTTTATTTAGGAGGCGTTCAACGCATAGATCATAAGCCCGAGCTCAGTCCCCGTTCGCATTATATCATCAAGTCTAGCACAAGCATGAAGTGATACGTCTTGAGGAGAAGAACGTCTTCATGAACTATCGTTGGCACTCACATAACATCGTTATACTTGTGCTTTGGAATTCACTTGTAAACTCAACAAAAACAACGAGGTAAAGTAGAAGAGGAAGACGAAAACAAAAGGAATGAAAGTAAAGCAGAACATACAAATGTTACCTTTTATTGCTTGAAACGATGGAAGAAAGGAGGAGGGTACATCGGTGTCACTCTCAACATATGCCTCTCTCTCTTACTTACATGAATCATCATCTAACCTAAACTTACATACAATTTACAAATAGAGAAAAGAAAAACCTAAACTAAGAATTGAAAAACTAGTCTAAATCCTAACTCTGCATTGGCGTCCCATTTTCAGCGCAAGTACAGGCCTTTTATAGGCAAAAACCCAATCTATAGGATCCCGGGGAGGTCTGGGGAGCAAACACTCCCCCTAATTCCCCAACAAAGCCGCGGAGGGTGTGGCCAGATGGCCACACCCTGTTGGTGGGTTTCTCTGGGAGTTTCTTCTGCATTTATCTTTGGTTGGTTTCTTCATTTGAGTTCAGGATTCTGACGAAATGGCCTTTGATTCTTGGCATTAACCGATCGATTCTGAGAGGATTCTTCTCAACCGGTTTTCAACCTCTTGATTTTGCCCTGATTCAGTGAGTGCGAATTAATTCTGATTTAATTCAGAATTTTGGTGGGCTTTGGGCTCATTTCTCTTCAACTCCTTAAAGATTGGGCCTGCAATAAATTAAACCATTAATTAGGACAATGCAGGCTTTTATTCTATAATAAATATGGAAATGTGACACTAAATATGCAACATTTGCGACCAATCACACCCCCATACCTATCTTTTGCTCGTCCTCGAGCAAAACAACTAAATTATACTAAGGATTATTAGACCACTTTCGCAGGTCACGCGATTGCACTGAGCATGTGCAACAAGCCGTTAAACCTCTAGGTTTCCCCTAGAGGACGAGTTTTGTCTCGTGAGGTTTTTCAGCGGATTACACCCACAAAATCTATAAAGAAAGAGAAATAAAGAGTTAGTATTTTCGAAAAGCATTTGAAAGAGAAAAATATTTGAAATATAATTGTAAGATCTAAGCAATCTATAAGTTATAAGAAACTGAATTTTTCATTCCTAACTTAGTCTCTATTTAAAATTTGTTATCAATCAAGGTAAGGAGTTAAATTTTACTTCTCATCTAGTCTATTACTTTACCCTAAGTCATATGCACCTTGTGATCTTGAAAATTTTGACTAAGGGTTCATTAACTCTAACTCTTATGCCTTATTTATTTATATATATATATATATATTTTTGGTGGTATTATTCCTTAGTTCTATTAGGCTTTCTAATCTGCCCATGTAACGAGCCTTTAATCGATGACTCCCAAACCAAACGATCTTAGGGCACCGGGTGAAGAGACCCCAAGGACTTAAGGACTCGAGCAAACAAGGCCACAAAACTAAGGATTTTATTATATGAACCACTTTTAGGCGTGAATACTTATGCTTTATTAGGCACAAATAACCAGCTTAATCAGAGGATTTTATATATATATTTTTTAAAACTTATCTAATCATCTTTCGCATAAATACTAAGGCTTGCTTAGGCCAAAGCACCTAGCTAATCAATAATTAGATTTGTTTATCTTTTTTTTTTTTCAAACTTGTCTAATCATCTTTCGCATAAATACTAAGGCTTGCTTAGGCCAAAGCACCTAGCTAATCAATAATTAGATTTGTTTTTTTTTTAATTTTTTTTTATATATATATTTTTTATATATGGCATAAGAATCTTTGTTTTTGAACCCTAAGTGTGTAAGTGTATGAAGTGTGCATATTTCATCAAGGTAAAGATCAAGACTAAATTACTTTGACAAATTTTCTTCCTAACCCTAAAAATCAAACAAATAATCATATTTTAACCAAGTATAAGAAATCCGAATTTAGATTTTCCTATTCTTAAAATTAACTTAATTTCTTACAAAAAATATGTCAAAATATTGTTTCTATTTTTCAAAAAGTTTTAAAAGTAAAGAAAAACCTAAGTTATGTTAGACCCTCCCCCACACCTATCTTATGCATTGTCCTCAATGTATGAATTAATGCATAGATGCATGAAAAAGAAGAAAGGGAAGGAAAGTGTTACCTTAAGGTGGTGGTTCCGGTGGTGGTCTGATTGTTCCACGAAACGCGGCCCAATCAACTTTTCTTGGGGCTCGGAGGAACCCACCAGAAATTACTCTAATATAACCCACTAAAAAGATGTGTCCATAAAGGATTTTTATTAAGTATTTGACCCCATCTAATTTCCAAATTTATAACTGATTTTAGAGTCAAATTTGTCAACCACCTTGTCCCAGAATGGAGTATGAAATGATAGAATGATTGACTTGGACTCAGGAAGTATAGGAACTAATTCTGACTCAGGAAGGTGACTTAAGTCAAGTAAAGGTTCAAGAGTCGAAATAAGTTCAGGAATTGGGTCCAAGTCAAGAAATTGAAACTTAAGTCCACAATTATTTTTCAACAATGGAATGTGACTTAATGTTGGTGATTCAAGTTCATGAATGATAGGTGGGGGAATCAAAACAGACTCTAAAATGTTACTCAAGTTTGGTAACAAAATAGAAGTCAATATTGATTCAGAAAGGTGAACTGGATCACAGATTTGAGAATCTAGGTCACATATCTCATTGAGTTCAATATCATAAAAATGAGAACTTGCCAATTTGTCAATAGGATCTTCAAAAGTGTATAATTGGTCAAGTTCAATATGATCCTCAAAGATGGGTGATTCAATTTCATTATGAATTAGTACAGGATCCAATGTTGACTCCGGGAAAAGATTGAAGTCAGGTGAAGATACCGGAGTCATTATTGAATCAGGAAGAAGAATTGAATCACTAAGTTGGGGTTCAAGATCATATTCATTCTCAAGTTCTATTTCAGGAAAGGAATAACTTACCAAACTATCAATATCTTTTTCAAAATTTGGAGTTTGGGCAAGTTCAAATGGTTGTTCTGAAATAGAATCTTGATTTCCAAAACAACATGACTCTTTGGCTCTAACAGAATGGTAAGTGACATCAGAACGGTGGGAACGTAGAGATTCGACCATCATATTTATGTCACGATTACGAGCGTTTTGAGCCTGAGTCATGGCTTTAAGCATCTTTTCATAGTTGATAGGTTCATTGTTTTGATGAAAAGATGAAGTGTTGTCTTAGAAGTGGTAGTGAAATTGTGAGACCATCAGATTTTGTGATTGTTGTTTGGACTCACGCATACTCCTTTCCAAAATTGATGGTTTTCTATTTTGGACTGGTGGAACTGAGTATGAATCTTGAAAATATTGTGGACTAGGTGGAGAAGGAGGACAAGTTGGTTGATAATTATGCTCGGGGGAGGTGAATCCCCACTAACTCTGTGAAGAGTTGAAATCATTCTAGAAATTAGAGTCATACGATGGGGGGCATGGGTTATATTCATTCGGATAAGATCAATCCGGCACACTAGGTTAGTTAAAGTCATGTTATGCCGGGTTGGTAATATCCGAAAAAGAGTTTGATGTGTAATATGAATTATTATTGAAGTTGAAAAAATTGTTATCATAGGCCATATCACACAATGGAATACAAACAAAAAAGAAAAACAAACAAACAAATAAACAAACAAAGAAAAAGAAAAAATTCTAACCTAAGTTAGGGTAGACCTATGACCTAGACGACTCCTAACTGGTTAGACTGTCCACGGGAGGTCCAATGCAGACTTTGACCACAAGCTAATCAGCCAGGTTAGGGCAAGGTTGGTGGGAGGTTTTCCGTCAAAGACGTTCCTTAATTAAATAACCACCAACCGGGCTTTCGGCCCTTAATTCCTTTCCTAGACACTAATTTGACAAGAGTCAAATTTCAACACCTTTCCCCCTTAGGATAATCTCCTAATTGAGTCCGAGATGTCCCTAGGGCCAACGTCTACTCATTTTAAGTTAGGCTTGGTTAGTGAGTGCTTGGAATCTGATTTTTGGGCTAAGGAAGGGTGATTAAATCCCCACCTTATCTTGTTAATGGGTGGTGCCCTTAAGATCAGTTTGTGCAAGTGTACAAGATAAATAAGATTCACTCATAGCGATATAAATCAACCAAGAAGTGAGTCCTATGCTAAATGCAATGCATACGTACCTTGCTCCAGCACTCTTCAACAGTAAAAATAAATGAATTGAAAAGACACGTGCCTAAAATGCAAACGTCTAATCAATTTTTTATCTTTTCAACAAATGTTTTACTGTTGATTATTAGCAGGCTTATGTGATGGCATATAAGAAAAAGTAAAGTTGTAGAAAACTACAATTTGCAAAGCAAGCAGCCCTGCAAAAAGAACGTTAGTAATCCACTCCTTTTTGTCACGTTTTTGCGGCGTTGGCCGCGGATCCGCAGCAATGTAGAGGGCACTTGGTCTCTGCTTTCTAGAGCAGAGGCCCAAGGCCACTTATATGTTACTGCAATTTTAATTTTCTGTTTTGCTTGCCTTAACCTGCAACAGAGAAGAAAATTCGTTTAGTTCTAAAAAAAAATTCAAAAAAAAATCAGATTTCAATAAAAACAATGTTACCCTCCTCGGCAACGGCGCCAAAATTTGATTGAGGCTAAACCTGCACACAAAATACGAGATTTCAGAACTTATAATAAAAATGTGCAAGTGCTCAATTCTTCCGCTATAGCAAGTGGCTATGCGGGTCGTGATCCACAAGGAGGGTTTTGCGATAGAAGCATTTACGTTCTTTATTGAAATCGTTAAGAAAACAAAACAAGAGCTCTTCTCTGTTTTTAAGTAAAGAAAATAAGAAAGGAAAGTTATGTTAAAGTTTGAAGAAAATGAGAGATGAAGAAGGTGGAGCGAAATGGAGAATGGCTATTTACAAAGAAAGAGGAAAGAAGAGTGAAAACGATTTGAAAGAGGTGATGATCTATACTAAAGAAATAAAAGAAAAGAAAGAAAGAAAGAGTGAAGAAATACTTACCTAGTTTTGCTTGATGACTTACCTGAAAACCTTTGCATGTTCTACCTTTGTTTAGGAGGCGTTCAACGCATAGATCATAAGCCCGAGCTCAGTCCCCGTTCGCATTATATCATCAAGTCTAGCACAAGCATGAAGTGATACGTCTTGAGGAGGAGAACGTCTTCATGAACTATCGTTGGCACTCACATAACATCGTTATACTTGTGCTTTGGAATTCACTTGTAAACTCAACAAAAACAATGAGGTAAAGTAGAAGAGGAAGACAAAAACAAAAGGAAATGAAAGTAAAGCAGAACATACAAATGTTACCTTTTATTGCTTGAAACGATGGAAGAAAGGAGGAGGGTACATCGGTGTCACTCTCAACATATGCCTCTCTCTCTCTTACTTACATGAATCATCATCTAACCTAAACTTACATACAATTTACATAAAGAGAAAAGGAAAACCTAAACTAAGAATTGAAAAACTAGTCTAAATCCTAACTCTGCATTGGCGTCCCATTTTCAGCGCAAGTACAGGCCTTTTATAGGCAAAAACCCAATCTATAGGATCCGGGGAGGTCGGGGGAGCAAACACTCCCCCTAATTCCCCAACAAAGCCACGGAAACGTGGCTTAGGCAGCATTTCCGCGGCCAGGGTGTGGCCAGATGGCCACACCCTATTGGTGGGTTTCTCTGGGAGTTTCTTCTGCATTTATCCTTGGATGGTTTCATCGTTTGAGTTCAGGATTCTGACAAAATGGCCTTTGATTCTTGGCATTAACCGATCGATTCTGAGAGGATTCTTCTCAACCGGTTTTCAACCTCTTGATTTTCCCTGATTCAGTGAGTGCGAATTAATTCTGATTTAATTCAGAATTTTGGCCCCTAATTCCCCAACAAAGCCGCGGAAACGCGGCTTGGGCCGCGTTTTCGCGGCCAGGGTGTGGTGAGATGGCCACACCCTGTTGGTGGGTTTCTCTGGGAGTTTCTTCTGCATTTAACCTTGGTTGGTTTCTTCGTTTGAGTTCAGGATTCTGACGAAATGGCCTTTGATTCTTGGCATTAACCGATCGATTCTGAGAGGATTCTTCTCAACCGGTTTTCAACATCTTGATTTTGCCCTGATTCAGTGAATGCGAATTAATTCTGATTTAATTCAGAATTTTGGTGGGATTTGGGCTCATTTCTCTTCAACTCCTTAAAGATTGGGCCTGCAAATAAATTAAACCATTAATTAGGACAATGCAGGCTTTTATTCTATAATAAGTATGGAAATGTGACACTAAATATGCAACATTAGCGACCAATCACCCATGCACTACCAGGACGGCCGGATATACCACATCGGCGATAATCACTTCATACGGCAGCGTTAACACCACACAATGCTTCAACCACAACATGAGGAAACCCGCCAATAAAGCTCGGTCAGATATTGAAAACTGGGCCTGATGGTGAAAACTTTCAAAGACCGTATCAGGCTTGAAAATATCCTTATTGGACTCTGTCGTATACGAGCTTGTGGAGGCACTGATCCTCTCGACAATCTCTTCATTAGTGTAAGGGACCAGACTAGTCACTGGATTAGACTTTTTATTTATGTCATTGAAAAAGTAGCTCGCCTAGGATATCTGCTTAACGCCCCTGTTCCTCCAGACGGTTGTCTGCCCGCAGATATGGAAGTGGCATAACACTTCCCAGTAAGTCTCATGCACCTGAGAATCCTCCTTCTTCAATCGGTGAAGCTCCTCAGTAGGGACATACTCTTCATATGGGGCATCTCCAATTACTAAACCCGAGACCTCGTATAACTCATGAAGAGCGAGGCCCATCTCTCCAACCGGGGTAAAAAATATGCCCGTCAGAGGATTATAATGCTCCAAGACACCATAAAAGTGGTTGGAGCTCTACAGGAGGCTATACTGCACGACACTAACATAATGGAATAATCCCACATACTTCAGTAAGTCCCCGAGCTCGGTGAGAACAAAGTCAACCATCCTGTCCCACCATGACTTGTCGGTAGAGTGGACCCACCCGAGCGGACGAAAGTCAGTGGGAAAATCACCCCTCACCTTCAGGAATTGATTGATGAAGGTGGTGGGAACTAAGGGGTTTCTCCTGTCGGATACTCAGCCCTGACCAATCCGGGATATAAACCGAATACATCTTTCCCGTGGCCAGCAAGGTATGCTTCATTTGCACCCAATTTGCCAAGGACACGCTGGAGATAGACTTAGATAGTTCCTACTCCATTGCGCGGCATGCCGACGTGTGCTGAAGATAAGCTAAGGGGTACATCCTCTCCATATTGGGAAGGAAAAGCCTCCTATCCTCGATCTGACGGAGCCATTTATAGTCCCCGTTATACAAAACCTTATCATCCTCAGTGATAGCGTAGCCAAAAAAGAAGTCAGGTTTCTTCAGCACGATACGGGTGTCAGACTCGAATCACCCACTGATCATGATCTCTCGGAAGGTCAGCATACTAGGGTTGTTGTACCTGTCTCGACGCTCCCTTGATTTCAAATAAACACTAGGGGAGCCTTTTGAAGCACGAACGTAAGGTTCGGGTCAGCGCCACCGATGTGTTCAAAGTGGCATTTCTTGGACAAAGGATTAGAGGAATATTGCAATGCAAAGAGGACAACACACAGTCAGAAATCTAAAAGAAAAATGACTAAGTGTTCGAAGTTCAAATGCAAGATTGAGTCTAGACGCGGAGATCTACAAAACCCGCATCTAAACTCAAAGATGCAAGGCTTGAAGACCACATTTTAAATTTCACAACTTAGAAATTTCTTTAAGTGTTGGACTCAGACGTGAGACTCAGTGAAGCCCGCGTCCATCCTCAGAGACGCGAGGTTCACATGAACTCCGCGTCTAAACTCCCCCACTTAGAAAAATTCTCTAAGTGTCATGATCAAACGCAAGGCTCAACGAAGCCCGCGTTCAACAAGCAGATACAGACTCAAGCTAGTGAAGCGAAGACGTAGAGGTCGTCAAACCCGCGTCTTACCTACCAGTGCAAGAGCTGCGTCTGGATATCAAAAATACGGGCATGAGCCTCGCGTTGGCGGTTCAGTTTAGAAGAGACTGAAGAGTTAAGATAACTCTTCAAGTCCCTTAATGGTGAAAATCAGGTCAAACGATTCTTTACCTAAAATGGGGGCCTCTTGCATTAAAGAGCCGCCCATTTGGACCTCTGGCACAGTAACGCTCGAGGACGAAGCCACAGGTTTTATTTTTTGGGCTATTTTAACCGAGAGTTCTTTGTAAAAGAAAGAAAGAAGAAGAAGCTCATAGCTTTTCTTAAAGAGTTCTGAAAGCTCTTGACGCGAAGCTCAGCGGAGAAGAAAAAGAGTCTAATGATGACTCTTGAAAGAGTGATGTCTTTTATAGACACAGTAATCCACCGAGATACGCGGCACATATCAATGCACCTCAAATGCAAACCTCGCGTATTAAGAGAACGACGCCTTTTCGAGCTTCACCTGACGCGTGGCAATGCGCCTCAAATGCAAACTTCGCGTATTAAGAGAACGGCGCCTCTTCGAGCTCCACCTGACGCGTGGCAATGCGCCTCAAATGCGGACCTCACATACTAAGAGAATGGCGTCTCTTCAAGATCCGATCGACGCGTGGTAATGTGCCTCAAACGCGGGTCTCACGTTTAACAGGGCTGCGTCTCTCTAAAGAAGGATCGTATCTTCACCTTGAAGTCTGCGTTACTTCAGTAAAGTGAAGGCTGCATCTCCACTTCAAAGACCGTGTCTTTCCAGTATTTTGTGGTTCGCGTCTTGACAAAGCAGTAGAGCCGCGTTTCTTCAATAATGAGAAGGCCGCGTCTCCATCTTGAAGTCTGTGTCACTTCAACCAAGTGAGAGCTGCGTCTCCACTTTAATGTTCGTGTTTCTCCAATAAATGATAGTTGTGTTTCTACTTCAGACAAGGTCCGCGTTTCCAAGGCAACATAACTTCTGCATTTACAAAACTTGCATCCATTTTTTCTTCTGCAATCAGTTCAACAGTACACTGGCACAAACAAATGACTATTCTCTCTGGTTCAACAGTACACCAACCACCAGCTCAAAGCACCAAGGAGGTCTGGACTGCGTATCCAGATACTCACAACGATCATTTCTGGTGGCTTCAAAGAGTTTAACAATACACTCACGAAGACCAAAATTCAGACAAGATCAGGCTCAAGATATCTCAGAAGATTGCCAGTCCAGTCTTGAGAGCTTGCTACCAGAAGAAAAATCCAAAGTGTTTTGAAACCCGTCCCAGTCAATCGCAAAGTTTCGAAAACTTTGTAGGAGGTTCTGTAGACTATCTAAAAATCACTAAGGATAAGTCATCAGAGGGCAGAGTCTGTACTCCAGACGCGAGGCTAATCAGAGCCATTTATACAAAGTCAAAACGCAGGGCTCAAAATCAATGTCCCAGATTCAATGCAATGGCCAAAATGCAGGGCTCAAAGCCCACATCTACGCTTCACTATAGTGCCAAGATGCGTGGAGTGAAGTGCGCGTCTCTGCTTCATTATAGAGCCAAGAAGCATGGAGCGAAGTCCACGTTTTCGTTTCACTGCATTAGTCAAAACGCAGAGTTCGAAGTCCGTGTCTCCACTTTGCTGCATCGATCAAGACATCGATCAAGACACAGAGCTCGAAGCCTACTGTAGTGCCAAGATGCAAGGTTCGAAGCCCGCGTCTCGACACCACTGCAATCTCAAGACGCAGAGCACGAAGCCCGCGTCTAGCAGAGTTCGAGGCCCGCGTTTAGCAAGGTTCAGAGTGGACATCCAAAATACGAGGCTCGAAGTCCGCGTTTCAATTACAGGGAAGCCCTACGTCTTGGTTATAACTGCCCTCATTACTGGGTCAATTACTGCCCACGTAATGAGGGGAGTTAACCCCCATCATGGAGGATTTTTAGGGGATAGTTTCACCGCTGAAACCCCTATAAATAGCCTAGTTTGCTACTGAAGTGAGGATTCCTGGTCGAATTCTGGTCGGAAAAATTGGAATCGGTCGGACTTTTTTAAAGGGGATTTTAGGCTGGATTCTCTTAGTCTAAGGAATATCAAGAAAAGAGTCTAACTCTTCAACAACTTGTTGAGTACAAGTTTTTGCCTCAAGTCTCTTTGAGATTTCATTGGACAGGAGTTGTGCTACTCTGTCCATAGTCCGAAGAGAAGATTCTCAGAAGACACTGACGTTCACCCGATCAACAAAAATAAGATTCACTTTCCACTTCTACATCAAAAACCCAGCATTAAACAAAGAGAAGATTTGAGCTTGAATGAACATCTTTTCTCTCTTGTAATCGGAATTGTTTGAGCTTATTGTAATCTTTCATTTATTCAAGGAAATTTTACAATACTTATTCTCAGTTTTTCCCGAGCAAACAATGGCGCTGCCAACCCTTCACCAAATTAATGAAAAAGGGAGTCCCATTCGTTTGGGACAATGCTTGCCCACAAGCATTTAAAGAGATCAAGGAGTATCTCATATACCCTCCCATTCTGGTAGCTCCAGTATCAAGAAAACTTTTTCTTTCTTTGGGAGCTTTACTAGCTCAAAACAATGATCAAAATCATGAACAAGCAACTACTACTTGAGTAGAACAACGGTCAGGGCAGAGCATCGTTACAACCCTATCGAGAAGGAATGCTTAGCGTTAGTTTTCGCCATCAAGAAGATGTGACACTACCTTATGGCAACACATTCATGTCATCTTCAGAGTTAGTCCCTTGTGATTTCTCATGACAAGACCATCTTCACTGAATTGTCGATTAGCGAAATGGGTCATACTGCTTTCACAATACGAGATGCAATGTATGACACAAAAGGCGATCAAAGGTCAAGTTGTGGCAGATTTTCTGGCCGATAATCAAATTTCAGGAACTTCAAAACTTTATGACGATCTCCCAATCGAGATTGCAAAATTTAACTTGATCAACGTCTTCTCAAAAGAACAAGTGTGGCAACTATTCTTCGACAGAGCATCAAGGACAAGTCTCGAGGGAAATATCGTCACAGGTATGGGGGTAGCACTTATTTCCCCATATAATTATGTGATCTCTTGTACATTCTCATTAACTGAGTCGTGTTTCAATAACGTTTCAGAATAGAATGCTCTCTTGATTGGATGCAACTTGCTGAAGAGATTGGAGTCAAAAATCTTGAAGCATACGGTGACTCAAAGCTTATCATCAACTAGGTTCGCTGGGAGTATAGAGTCCGACATGAAGACTTGGTGCCCTATCACAACACGACCATTGAAATGGCAGAGAAGTTTAAAAACTTCTACATTGACCATGTACTACGTCAACAAAATGTGCATGCAGATGCACTGGCGTCCCTCACTGCTTCATTGGCCCTTCCAGCCGGAACCACAGAGAGAGTACTTGTCTACATGACATGTACTATTGCAAATTTACCATTGAAGACAGTAAAACTCTAAAAGAAGACCTTTAAGTTAAAGAGGTTTTTGAGACTTTGACAAGTTTTGTACGACATATTGCCTGACGACACCAAAGAGGCAGCTGCCATCAGAAGGAAAGCTCCTCGGTTCTATTACAATGCGATCACACAAAGATTGTATCGCCAGTCGTATGATGGAATCTTACTCTGATGCCTTTCCCACAAAGAGGCATAAGTGGCGCTCAAAGAAACTCATGACGGTATATGTGAAGCTCACCAACCCGGACCTAAGCTCGGAGATCAGTTTTGAAGACTTAGCTACTATTAGCCAAAAATGATCCCTGACGCCATCACCTATGCTAAGCGATATCATACCTGTCAGATCCACAATGACTTCATCCATCAAACACCAGAACATTTTCATTCAACATCCTCTTCATGGCCATTTGAGATGTGGGGAATGGACGTTATCGGACCCATGAGCCCTCCAACATCTAAAGAACATCGCTTCATCTTAAGCCATAACTAATTACTTCTCTAAATTGGTGGAAGTCGTTCTCCTGAAAGAAGTAAAGGCATCAAACGTGATCAAGTTTATCAAGCATCACGTACTCTACCGCTTCGGTGTACCCCGACGAATTGTCCACAATAATGGAACCTAATTCTTCAGCCAAGTATTCTAGAGGTTCTGTAATAAATTCAGAATCTAAAGTGTCATCAATAGGTTACTATCCAGCTGCCAACGGTCTTGCAGAAGCCTTCAACAAGATTATTGGAAAGCTACTCAAGAAGTTTGTCACAAAAAACTAACATGACTGGGACGACAATTTAGGTGAATGCTTGTGGACTTACCGCACGACGGTGAGAACTCCAACAAAGGCCACGCTGTTTTCCTTAGTGTATGGATGTGAAGTTGTACTTCCACTGGAGATCTAAATCCCATCCCTCTGAGATGCCTTGACAACCAGGATGACATATGAAGAGAAGCATCGATTGCGCCTCCAAGAGTTGGAAGCTTTAGACGACAAATGTCTACAAGCCCGATAGCAAATCGAGCTCTATCAAGCCCGAATTTCTAGAGCTTTCAATAAGAAAGTCAGAGAACGGATTTTCAAGAAGGCGATCTTGTCTTAGCTGTCAGAAGACCCATGGTTATGACTTATAAGACGAAAGAAAAATTCCAATCCAAATGAGAAAGACCATTTGTAGTAGAGCCAGTCTACTCAAATAGAGCATATCGCCTTATACTCCGGACGGTAATACGCTCATGATGCCAATCAATGCCAGATTCTTGAAGAAGTACTATCCTTAGAGGGACTCTTCTCATGATCAAATTAACACTGTACCTCTGATCGAAGCTCCACCCTAATCAATCAGGTGGATTAGGGTTTGAGATCTAAGATGTTTGGAAGAGCGCCAAAGAAGAACTTCTCCCTTCAATGGATCACATCACGGTCGATCGACGTTGGGCCGATCGATCATTGTTGACATCATGATGCATGATGTTAATATTGAAAAGACAAAATTAGAAACTTTAATTTTAGCCTTGACACTCTTCCCATGACCAGGTTAACACTACATCTCTGGTCGAAGCTTCACCCTGATCAATCAGATGGATTAAGGTTTGTAATCCAAGATGTTTGGAAGACCGCCAAAGAAGAGCTTCTTCCTTCAACGAATCACATTACGGTTGATCAACGTCAGGCCGATCGATCATTATTGACATCATAATACATGATGTTAATATTGAAGAGATAAAGTTAGAAACTTCAGTTTTAACCTTGTCACTCTTCTCATGATCAGGTTAACACTGCACCTCTGATCGAAGCTTCACCCTAATCAATCAGATGGATTAGGATTTACGATCCAAGATGTTTGGAAGAGCGCCAAAGAAGAGCTTCTTCCTTCAACGGATCACTCTTCTCATGATCAGGTTAACATTACACCTCTGATCGAAACTCCACCTGATCAATCAGATGGATTAAGATTTGAGATCCAAGATGTTTGGGATAGTGTCAAAGAAGAGATTCCTCCCTCACTGGATCATATCACGGTCGATCGACACAGAGCCGACTGAACAGTAGTGATATTATAATGCATGATGTAAATATTGAAGAAATGACAAAGGCAAAATGTCAGTATTTAGCCTTGTCACTCTTCTCTAGTTTATAGACATGCGCCTATCTTTAACTTAGAAGAATGTGTCATATTTTGAAGTCGAGCATTCCTAAACAACAGTTTAGGTACTCTTCTTTATGATAATTTCTTTCGATCCAGAAGGACGGCTTATCTAGCCTGACTTTTCCATATGTAATGGTGGCATACCTCCCTACTCTTGTTGGATCGATCGAAGCTCGATCCAATGACAAAGGATCCGAACAATCATATGGTGGACTTGAATAAGTTTATCCGATGACTTTTCAAGCCAAACTCATTGAAGAAGGCTCTAATGCATTTTTGCAGAACCTTTTCACTGTTTCCACATTTATATCAAGAGGTGGTAACCGATCGAATGGAGGATCAAATGAGTTTATCTGATGGCTTATCAAGCTAAACTTCTTGAAGAAGGTTCATGACGCATCTTTGTAGAACATTTCCATTATTTTCACATTCATATCAAAATGTGAAAACCAAATAAGGATCAAAGAGGATTCCATGAGGTGACTAATCTCCAGACAAAACTCCTGCGGAATTCATGTCTACCTCTGTGGCCTCCAGCTTATTTGCAGGAGGCACACTACACTACATCCAACGCCTCCGATGGCTAAAGGATAGAGAAAACAGTTGGCATTTAAGCCCAATGAAAACTTCTTAACAACTCATAATACTGAGGGAAATATTATAGTTAGCCCAACTCAAACTATGGTTGGTAAAAACATACCAAATCTGTTGATAACTGAGGGTTTGTTAAAAATCCTGAGGGACCGATTCCGTCTTCCCCTCCAAAATCCCTTACTAATTCTCGTCCATGGAATGGTAAGACCATAAAAAAGGCTGTAATTGTTTCCCCAGCGAGATAATCACAGAGCATACTTGTCATGTTAATATTATACCTCTGACATACCCCACTGTTAAGTTAACATTATACCTCTAACAACAATGTCCTTCAATATCCCCAACGGACAAAAATTTTAACCTGTCAATTCTCTTTAATAGAATGATGAGTGTACTAAGATTGCTCAAATCGCAAAATTTCTCGGTCAAGTTAAATACTACACCTCTGACTAGGATTGCTCATATCGCAATCAAAATCACTGTTAAGCTAATATTATACCTCTAACAATGATTTTCCTTAATTTTTCCAGTGGATAAATTTTCAACTTGTCAATTCTCTTCAATAGAATGATGAGTCCACTAAATTGTTCAAATCGCAAAAATCCTCCGTCAAGTTAATATCACATCTCTGACCAAAATTGCTCATATCGCAGTATAAATTCCTGTTAAGTTAATATTATACCTATGATAGTGGTTCTCTCGATTTCCCAACGAAAACAAGACATTCGATGCTAAGTTAAATATCACACCTCTCGCATCCATTTCATTGTTAAGTTAAATCATGCACCTGTGATAATGATCTTTCCTCGAGCTTTCTTATTGAAACCGAGACGTCAAATGCTAAGTTAATATCGCACCTCTGGCATTCATTTCGCTGTCAAGTTAACACTAAATCTATGACAGTAATTTTTTTAGTTTTCTCAAATGAAAACGAGATCTCCTTGATGCTAAGTTAATATCATACCTCTAACACATATATTCTTGTAATATTAATATCACACCTCTAATAATTCAATTTGCTTCCAACTGCAAATTCAAACCCGTCATGTTAACATTATTACTGATGGAAAAAATTTTCATAAATCTCTAGTAGATAAAACTCCACTTGTTATTCTCATCAATAGAATAGCAAGTCTACAAAAATTCATTCAAATCATGAATTCAACTTCTGTTAAGTTAAACATCACACCTCTGACAGTAACTTTCTCAAATTCCCTAATAAAATTACCAAACTTTGTGTTGTTATGTTAATCGTCACCTCTAGCAATCAAACTCAATCGCTTTCATTTGTCTATTTTTCAAACACGAAAAGAAATAAAGATAAAATGAAGGCAAAATTTTCACTTTTATTATTATTCATACTAAAATTGTAAAAGTGATACATGTTGGCCCAAAGGCCTTCCACTCTAGTTTTGATGATGATTAACTCATGTAGTTATGTGTACTAATAATCTTGGGATTTTAGTTTTAGATCATTAATCAAGATGTTAGTAGGTGATTAGCTTCAACAAAGATGGTTTGGAAGCTTTCACATAGTGATTCAAGAGCCCGAGCAACAAGACCATATATAGCACTCATTGGAGTCAAGCTCGGTGGATCACGAAGTTTTGGATCGAGTCAGCTTGGAGACGGAGCTCTACAAGAAGACATCGGTACCTATTTTAATTTGAGTTTTAGATCCATTTGTAAAGATTAGAATAGTATGATACGCTCAAGTTCATAACACACACGTTTCATGTTTCCGTTTTGGTTTTTGGTTTGATTGGTTTAACCGATCTTGGTTTTCATGAATAGATAGATTCAAAACAAGTTTACATGGTTTAATGTATAGTAGATTCATTCTATATACATGCATGCTTAACTTCCTAAACAACTTAGTTTTGACTTACTTATTCATGTGTTTATGTTTTGGTATTTTTACAAAACATATTTTGGAATTAAGTCAAAAACATGGATATATATATGTTTCATGTATATAGGATCATATCCATATACATCATGCCTAAATGTTGTTTAATATCATGTTTTGGTATTTGGATAAGTTTTGGACAAAATGTATTTTCAATTCAA
This sequence comes from Agave tequilana, assembly GCA_038442645.1. Classification (NCBI taxonomy): domain Eukaryota; kingdom Viridiplantae; phylum Streptophyta; class Magnoliopsida; order Asparagales; family Asparagaceae; genus Agave; species Agave tequilana. Next base: position 31,365 of record JAVJIF010006531.1, read on the forward strand.
AAATCCAAGTTTTAGAAAATACAGTTTTCGATTTTTGGTAAAAATGATAAGACATAAAAATGTTTCAAAATGTGTGTTATTTGTGATGAAATTTTTATCACAAGTTTATATTTCAAAATAAAATGATAAAACTATTTTTGTGTATTTTTACAAGTTTTTATGTATTTATTAGAATATGTTTTTACCCTGTTTTTCTGACCCAGAACAGTGGCTGACAGGCCAGGTCGGTCGACCGAACCAAGGGCCGGTCGACCTGACGGCCGACCGACGTGCACAGCCCTGTGCACGTCTGGCAGACACTCGAGACGGTCGACCGGCCGGTCGACCGTATCAGAGAGCAGTGCTCTCCGTTTTTGGGCGGTCGACCGAGCGGTCGACCGGTAGCTGCCAGCGATCAAAAGTGACCGTTGGCCAGTCGATCGACCGGTCGACCGGTAGTTCAATTCTGGCATGTTTTGCTGCCAACGGCTATAATTTTCTGGGACTATAAATACCCCATTAATGGCCTGTTTTCTCTAAGAATTTTTTGAACGAAATTTCTGAACTTTCTCTAGTATTTTCACAAGTTTAAAAAGAGTTCCTTTGTGCTAAAAAGATCAATCCATATTGTTTGAAAGTGTTTCATTATTTCAAAGAAAAATAGTCTTTTGGGAATTGATTTTGGTTCATTCATTCTATATCTTTGTGGTGATTTCCCAAGTGATTTTTCTTTGTTTTAAACACTTTGTTTTCTCCACACTTGAGCTACATCTACTATCTTATTCTATAGGATCCTTGTGTGGGAAAGAAATTGTTTGTGGTCTTTTGATCACCAAGTTGTAAACCCAATCTTTGCTTGGCTTTGTGCCTTTCCCTTATTGTGTTGAGGAGGTTGTGCATTTGGGTTGTATCCCTCAAGGTGTGAGGTGATCCTTGTGTTGTTTTGTGCTAATCCCTCAAGTTGTGAGGTGATTGATTGTTGGCTTGGTGTTGTGCCTCAAGGAGGAGGTTGTGTTTGTAAAGAGAGGAGTTGTGTACTCCTTGTAATTGTTATTGCCCCAAATCCTCGGTGGAGGTTCCTTTGTGGGAGTCCTTTGTGGACAAGCTAGTGGAGTTGAAATCCTTCTATGTGAAGGCGAGGATGTAGAGGTGGGTGCTCGAACCTCGAAACATATCTCATTGTTTGCGCTTGATCACTTGACTCTTACTCTATCTCTCTCTCTCTCTCTCTTTACTTTGTGCCTTACATCATTTCACATTGATCATTCATACTTATATGCTTGGCTTAGTTGTGTGTGCATCACTCATTTAGTGTAATTGCAATTAGTATTTAAATTTCGCATTAAGTTCACTAGATTAGCATAGTCACCTATTCACCCCCCCTCTAGGTGATTTCAATACAAACGCTCTCTTATTCAATAAGATAGAGTGTTACAAAAGGAGTACAAGAAGTCACTCTTGCTCAGCGAGAGATTGTATTTGCTCCTTGAGATATTGAATATCCCTCAGGCGTGCTTTTTCAACTTCAGCTAAAGCCTGGGCCCTCAGCTCCTCATCGGATAAAAGCTTCTTCTCAGCAAGTTATGCCTGAAGAGCTTCCAATCTCGAAGTATAGACATCGAGTTCCTGCTGCACTTGACTTTTAACAGCCTCGAGCTTCTCCATCCTCTTTTTCTCATTCGCAACCTTTAGCTCGTTGTCGCGAATTAAGGCTTGCGCCTCAACAATTGCAGCTCGAGCACTTATTATCACACCTTCCGCATCCTTGGTGACGATCTTGGATCACTGAAGGTCGTCTACCAAATTTTTATAGCTGGCTTTGGAATCATCAAGATAATGAGCTTCTTCAGCTATCCGCTCCTTAATCTCCTTACGCTCTTGTTCCTAGTTGGCGTGATTTTCTGATACCCTTTGAGCCTCAGCAACCGGACTGACTTTCTTTAGGTTCCTAAGATCCCTCGAGTATGTATCTAGTTGCTCGACTAGCACTTGATGCGCTCTCGCTCGATTAGAACCCCCAGTTTTCCAGATATTCTCGACCTGGTTCTCAAAGAGTGTACATGCGAATGATTAGTATCTAATTTTGCATAATTTATACCACATCTTCACATTTATTTAATAATAAATTCTGCTAATAATACCTTAATTACTTGATCCTAGGTCAATGGTGGGCAAATGAAGAAGAAGACCAAATCACCATTTAATTGGTGATTAAAGGGCTATTAAAATAGCTATTGACCTAAAGAGGAGGTTCTGTACAAATCAGGGGCGAAAAAGACAAAACCGGGTACCAGAGCCGACAGAAGGACAGCAGGGCAACGCGCAGCAGGTGGCGCCGCGCGCGCCGCCCTGGTATTGCCGCAAAATTGCGACATTTGCCGCAATTTTGCGGCAGTATGGGCGCGCGGCACGCGCCGCTTCGGGTCACATCTTGTCCCCGTACTCCTTGTCCCCCTGATGCCTATATATACCCCCTGGGGGTTCCCGAATTGAACCAGATCTGAGTTTTAGGCAAAAATTTGTAATCTTGTTGTTAGTTTGTTGTAGTTGTTCTTCTTCTTCTTCTAGTTTTAGGTCTTAGCCATTAAAGAGAAAGAGAGAGAGTGTAAAGAGTTGTATTTGAAGGGTGACAAGATAATACAAGTACTACTTCTCTTCCTTCTTTCATTTACTTGTCTTGCATTTACTTCTTTATTGTAGTGTAACTTCCTCTCTTTAACTTTTCTTTTCATTTGTTTTCTTGTAGTATAACTCTTTTTATTCTTAACTTCTCCTCTTTGTAGTGTAACTCACCTTTTCTCTACTTCTTTTCTTTTTCTTATCATGTCTAACTAACTTTTCCATAACATGGCTAACTAACTACTAACCCACTAATTTCTAACATTTGTTTGATAACCCGTATGAATCAATAGTGCCAAACAAGCCTTATGCAAATGAGAGCTATGGCATCTTAAGATGAGGGTTTTAACTCTAATTTATCTACAAGTATCTACTTTCTTATACTTCATACTTACCGAGTTTTGATGATCTATGAGTTGTGTATTTTACTTGTTAGACTCTTTTCCTTTTAACTTTGCCGATACCAATAGTGCACTCGAGTCTTCCCTTATTCTCGCCTTCTATCGGATCTTGATATGGGAATGTCCGAGTTTTTGCCGTGTAAGGCTAAGTTATAGGATGAACTCTCACTCGATTTCTACGTGATTAGTTCCAATGCACAAGTGTCGTGTTTGCCTATGATTCATCGTGAGGCTATCTCCAAAAAGTTAGAAATTAGTGGGAGCACTTAGTAGAAAGTTAGCCATGCATCTTTACAACTAAGAGAAAAAAAATCACTTTTACAATCCACCAAAACATTTTCCAACAATTTCTAAAAATACTTGTTTTCACTTTTCAAACTCTTTATTTGGAAACAAGAACTTTCTTTCTTCTTGAACTTTGAAAGCCGCATCAAGCTTCTATCGCTCTCCCTCCTTGTGGATACGACCCGTACAGCCACTTAGCTACTACGGAAGAATCGCAAAAGCAGTAACATCAACCCACACTTCATTCTCTCATTTAATACTTGCTTTTTACGCGATCAAATTTTGGCGCCGTTGCCGGGGAGGGAACGGCTTTATTGTTCACTACTAAAGATTGTTCTTTGTTTTTGTGTGTAGGAGAAGAACCAAGGAGCTCACCATCACGAAAAAAAAAAAATTGTGGCCAAGGACATTGCACGAGGATTTATTTGCCCTCGGAAAAATTCGTGTAAAAGCGAGTTTTTCTGATTGAAGTACTACAAACTCGTTTGCAGGGTTGCCGAGCGCCGCTAAAAAAAAAAAGTGCTTTCGAAATTTTTAGTTTCCTTGGATGCTTCACCATATGCATGTCTAATAAGTTCAACAGAAATTCACTTGTTGCTTAATTAAAAATTGGATTAGACTTTTGCATTTAGGGCACGAGTCTATTTCAATTCATTTCAATTTCTGTTGAAGAGTGCTGGAGACAAGGTATGTGTGCATTCATATAGAATAGGACCAACATTCTGAAGTGATTTACCGCTTTGAGTGTTACCTTGTTGTGAATAAACTGTACACTTGCACAAATGATTTTAAGGGCAAAACCCAAATAAACAAGATAAGGTGGGGATTTCATCACCCTTCCTTAGCCCAAAAACCATCTCCAAGTGCACTCACATTTTCCCAAGCCTTAATTAAAAATCAATAGACGTTGGCCCTAGGGACATCTCGGACTTACTAAGAGATTAACCGAGGTTGGAAATTGTAAGAACTTTACTCCTGCAAAATCGGTGTCTAAGGAAAGTGGATTTAGAGGTAAAGCCTCGAAAGCTCCGTGGTTTGGCATAATTAGGCCCGTGGCTCCGCCCGGATACCTCCCCCCGAGCTTTGCCCTTTCCTGGCCGATTAGCTTGTAGTCGAGTTCCTGTAACAACCTTCCCCGGAGAATCGACCAGTTAGGAGTCGTCTAGGTCCAGGTACCTTAGACTAAGGCTTGTGGTTGTTTTTAATTTCTTTTGTTTGTTTTTTCATTCTTTTCGATTGTTTGTTGTTTTCACGTTGGTTGTGGTGTGCTGAATGCAAGAGTGGGTGAGAGATCCTTCAACTTCCAGATTGACAAGAAACACTTCTCTACCTTTGCATCCAGAACCAGTGATGGCATCACTTCAGGATAGATTTTACCTGATAAGAACTTCACTTCCATCTTGCATAAAACTTCCTGAAGCAAACGGAAATAATTTCGAGTTAAAGCCCCAATTCATTAACACTCTTCCGAAATTCCATGGTTTAGAATCAGAGGACGCATACTTCTTCGTTAGGGAATTTGAAGAAGTATGCCTCATGATGAAGATACCCCAGCTAGGAGACGATGCCGTTAGGTTACGTTTCATCCCTTTTTCCCTAAAGGATCTAGCTAAGAAATGGTTGTACAGTTTGGCAGCAGATTCAGTCACGACGTGGGATGATTTCGTCAAGGCTTTCTTGAAGAAATTTTACCCAATTCACAAAACTGCCCTCATTAGGAAGAACATCATGCAGTTTAAGCAAGACCCGAGCGAACCCTTTTGGAGATACTTTGAGCGATTCAAAGATCTCCTAGCTCAGTGCCCTCATCACGGCGTGGAGTAATGGCGTCAGTGCCAGATTCTCTACGATGGTCTAGACTATCAGACTAAGACCCTGTTAGAAACGATGTGTCAGGGAGGGTTCTTACAGAAGGATGAGAATCAGGGTTGGGATTTATTTGAGGACTTAGCGGAGAAGACCCTGCAATGGGAGCCAGCCTCGGAGAAACCTAGGAATTCACAGTCTATAGCTTCAAGAGGAGGGCTCCTATCCCTAGAAACATCCATAGCTGCCGAGGCCAAGATTGCGACCCTGATAAGAAGGATAGAGGCTCTGGAAACAAAGAGCCTGTCAGTGTCAACCAGATCAACCCACCACCAATTCACAATCCGGGTTGTTCATATTGTCAGGCACCGAACCATGTCTTTGAAGAGTGCCCTGTTTTCCATGCCCAATAAATGCCACCGGAACACATGAACGCGGCTTACTCACGGCCGCTTCACAACCCCTACTCGCAGACCTACAATCCTGGCTGGAGAAATCACCCAAATTTCTCCTGGGCCCCAAACAATCCTCCCAGGCCTAATTTTTCCAATAACTTTCACCATCCTGCTCCTCCACCACCTTTTCCCAGTCAAGCCCCATCTTCCTCCTCCCAAGGCTCTCCAATGAAAAAGAAGATCAGTAAATTGGAGGAGAGCATTGAGGCTTTCATTAAGTCCCAGTCTGCTTTCATGCAGAACCAGGGACAAACTCTGAACAGTCATTCACAGGCCATCTCAAGGTTGGAATTACAGATGAGCCAGTTAGCTAGCTCCCTAAGTGAGAGACCTAAGGGTACTTTGCCTAGTCAGCCATTAGCTAACCTAAAAGCCTCCAACCAAGCATATGAAGTTCAGGACCCATCAATTAACCACTGTAATGCTGTTCACACACTGAGATCTGGAAAGAAGGTAGACAACCAGGTCTACCAGCAGAAAAGTCCAGTCCATCCTAATCCCACTCAAGCCTCCACCTCTGCTAGTTCCTCCCAGTCCGCTCCACAAACATCTGATGAGGACAAAGCTGCTGAACAAGTTCATAAGCCTGTAGCACCCTTTCCCAATAGGCTTAGGAACAACAATAAAAACATGCACATGGAGAAAATGCTAGAGATGTTCCACCAGGTCAAATTGAATGTGCCACTTCTTGACGCTATCCAACAAGTCCCGGCTTATGCCAAATTCCTGAAGGATATGTGTACTAAGAAGAGAAAGACCAATGTGCCCAAGAAAGTGTTCTTGGCCACTAACATAAGCGAAATTCTGTCTGGTCCCATTCCGGTGAAATACAAGGATCCCGGATGTCCCACCATTTCCTGCACCATAGGACAGACCGAAATAAGTAGAGCGCTTCTTGACCTGGGAGCAAGTATCAACTTGCTACCTCTCTTGGTATACCAGCAACTTGGGTTGGGTGAGCTAAGCCCAACTCGAGTCACCATTCAGCTAGCCGACCGTTCTGTGAAGATCCCGAAAGGGGAAATCAGAGACGTCCTCATCCGGGTCGGGGATTTCATTTACCCCGTTGACTTCATTGTGCTCGAGACCCAACCTGTGTCCAATCTTAGGTCTCAGACTCCCGTCATCTTAGGACGCCCATTCCTTGCTACAGCCAACGCCATAATCAACGTAGGAACGGGTCCATGCGATTAACTTTCGGAGACATGACGAAGGAAGTCAATATCTTCAATCTTGGAAGACAACCTAGGGATGTGAATGATCAGACGTTTGAGGTCAATTCTATTGAAAACCTGACGAGTGAGCATGAGGAATGCATGGAGATAGAAGCTGAGGCAGAGTTCGATCTGGAGGATGAGGAATTCAATTTAGACCAGATCGTAGATTCAGCAGTGGATTGGGCATCAAGCCCCAGTGTACCCCATCTTAGGATCGAAAGCCCAGAGACTCCCTCCAATGAAGCAACACCTTCCCTAGAGCTGAAAGCCCTGCCTGAACATCTCAAGTACGCCTACCTGGGCGGAAAGGACACCTTGCCAGTCATCATAGCATCCCACCTGACTGAGCAACAAGAGGACAGCTTAATGTCTATTCTGGAAAGACATAGGGAAGCCATTGGATGGACAATGAAGGACATTAAGGGAATAAGTCCAGCCATAGTGCAACACAGGATTCATTTAATCGATGAAGCAATCCCTAGGAGGGACCCACAACGTAGGCTTAACCCTCTCATGCAAGAGGCAGTGAAGGCTGAAATTCTGAAACTATTAGATAATGGGATCATTTATCCCATTTCTGATAGCCAATGGGTTAGCCCTGTTCATGCGGTCCCAAAGAAGGCTGGCTTTACGGCAGTAGAAAATGAGGAAAAAGAGTTGGGACAAACAAGACTGCCTACCAAGGTTCGTGTTTGTATCGACTATAGGAAGTTGAATGCTGCTACCCGTAAAGACCACTTCCCGCTACCCTTCATCGACCAAATGCTAGAGCGTTTGGCTGGACATGAGTACTACTGCTTTCTGGATGGGTACTCGGGATACAATCAAATCCCCATTGCTGCAGAAGACCAGGAAAAGACGACGTTCACCTGCCCGTTCGGAACCTTTGCTTATAGGCGCATGCCTTTTGGATTGTGCAATGCTTCTGCAACGTTCCAACGGTGCATGCTTAGTTTGTTCTCTGATATGGTGGAACGTTTTCTTGAGATTTTCATGGATGATTTCTCCATCTATGGAGATTCATTTGATCAATGTCTTCATCACTTAGAGTTAGTGCTACAGAGATGCATTGAGAAAAACCTAACTCTAAACTGGGAAAAATGTCACTTTATGGTGAGACAAGGGATTGTCTTAGGCCATGAGATTTCGAGGAGAGGCATAGAAGTAGATAAGGCTAAGGTTGAAGTAATTGCTAAGCTTCCACCCCCCAAAAGCATCAAGGATATTAGATCCTTTTTAGGGCATGCTGGGTTCTATCGACGGTTCATTAAGGACTTTAGCAAAATTGCTAGGCCCTTAACTAACCTGCTCGCTAAGGACGTGCCCTTTGATTTCAACGAGGAATGTTTCAAGACATGGGGAAGCTTAAGCAAGAACTGATTTCTGCACCTATCATTTCTGCCCCTGATTGGGCCCAGCCATTTGAGATCATGTGTGATGCATCTGACTACGCTATTGGCGCTGTTCTAGGACAGCGCATCAATAATAGGCAGCACGTGATCTACTATTCGAGTAGGACCTTAAATGATGCTCAATAGAACTATACAACGACTGAGAAGGAATTCTTGGCCGTTGTCTTTGCATTAGAAAAGTTTCGGCCCTACTTGTTAGGTTCGAAAACTGTGATTTTCACAGATCACTCGGCTCTTAGATACCTCATGTCCAAGAAGGAAGCAAAAGCCCGACTGATTCGGTGGATTCTTTTGCTTCAAGAATTTGACTTAGAAATCAGGGATAAAAGATGTATAGAAAATGTGGTCGCTGATCATCTCTCGAGAATTCCGAATGCACCAACCATCCGAGTTCCGATCAATGAGGGTTTCCCTGATGAGCACATCCTAGCCATTCTTAAGGAACCCTGGTATGCTGACATCGTTAATTACCTGGCCACAGGACAATTACCTGCTGACTGGACAAAGCAAGACCAATACCTCTTCTTTGCCCAAGTACGGTACTTCTTCTGGGAAGAGCCGTATCTTTTTAAGTATTGTCCCGACCAAATAATTAGACGATGTATACCCGAGGAGGAACAGAGGAGCGTGCTTAGTTTTTGCCATGACCTTGCATGCGGAGGACACTTCGGTCCCCGCAAGACTGCAGAGAAGGTTCTACAAAGTGGGTTCTACTGGCCCACTCTGTTCAAGGATTCATATCATTTTTGCAAGTCATGTGCAAACTGTCAGAAGATAGGGAAACTTTCTAGAAGAGACATGATGCCCCTAAACCCAATCCTTGAAGTAGAAATTTTTGATGTTTGGGGCATCGATTTCATGGGACCATTCCCCAACTCCTTCGGCAACCAATTCATTTTGGTTGCTGTCGATTATGTCTCTAAGTGGGTAGAAGCTGTACCAACCAAGACGAATGACAACAAAGTGGTTGTCAAATTCCTCAAAGAGAACATCTTCTCCCGGTTTGGTACCCCGAGAGCAATAATTAGTGATAATGGATCACATTTCTGCAACAGAGTTTTTGAAGCTCTGATGCAAAAATATTCCATCAATCACAAGTTATCCACCCCGTATCATCCCCAGACAAATGGGCAGGTTGAAGTCACCAACCGACAGATCAAGCTCATTCTGGAAAAGACTGTCGGACAAAACCGAAAGGATTGGTCGGTTAAGCTCAATGATGCATTGTGGGCTTACCGTACCGCATTTAAGACAGTTCTGGGGATGTCTCCTTACAGACTCGTGTTTGGAAAAGCCTGTCATCTGCCAGTAGAATTAGAACACCGGGCCCTCTGGGCAATTAAGCAACTCAACTTCGACCTGACCAAGGCCGGTGAACTTAGGAAACTGCAGATTTCTGAATTAGAGGAGATACGGAATGAAGCTTATGAAAATGCACGAATCACCAAGAGCAGAACCAAACTTTTTCATGACCAAATCATAACCCGGAAAACCTTTGCACCAGGAGATAGGGTTCTGCTATACAATTCTAGGCTTCATATTTTCGCGGGGAAACTGAAAACTCGTTGGACGGGACCATTCATTGTGCGCACTGTTTTCCCACACGGTGCTGTGCTTATTGCAGATCCTAAAAATAACACGGAGTTCAAAGTGAATGGGCAGAGACTGAAGCCCTTCTTGACCACTGAGCCGATGATTCCGGATGATAGTGTGCTGACTCTTTTTGCCCCATCATACACCTAACCACAACAATAAAAAAATAAAAAATAATAAAAAAAAAAAAATTTGTTTACTTACCCCATGTACATTCTTTTTGACATTTCTCTCGCCTTTTCATACTTGGCCGGCCCGAGTCCACGGAGACGGTAACATCATTCCTTCCCCTATTTATTGCATTTGCATTTCCATCTGCATTCATTGAGGACAATGCATTAGATAGGTGTGGGGGGGTGCTAACACTTTTTCTTTTTCTTCTTTCTTTCTTACAAAAAAAAAAAAAAAAAGATTGAAAAGAAATTTCATACTCTTTATAAAAATACCAAAAGACTGTAGGAATTACGGGAACCTTAGTAATAAATCTTTATTTTTGCCTAAGTAAACAAGAAAGAATGGTTTGACTAAAAAGATAGGAGGGATAAGGAAAATAACTCATACCTTTTATTTAGCCTTAGTAGAATATGCATAATTCGCACACACATGCTTGGGATTTAGAGACGCAACTTTTGAAAAAAAAAAAAAAAAAGCTAGATAATTGTGCCTCAAGAAGCATGATTGTTCACGCCAAAAAAAAAAAAAAAAACAAAACAAAACAAAAAGAAAAGCTGGATAATTGTGCCTCAAGAAGCATAATTACTCACGCCAAAAATTTTATAAATAAATCTTGATTTCGTGGCCTACTCCACTTGCATATTTGACCTGAAGGGTTTTTTTCCACCTGGTGCCCTAAGACCATCTGGTTTAGGAGTCATCGGTTTGATATGTGCTACATAAGTAAAGTAGAAAGCCTAATGGAACCAAGAATAATAAGTAAATATTAATAAAATTAAATAATATTCAAAGTTGAGTTGAAAAATCCCAAGCACTTCACACTTACACATATGCATATCTATCTAAAGAAAATAAAAGAATGAGTTAGAAGTACAAGATCCTTTCTAAATTTAAAGAAAAATCATAATTTCTTCTTTTATGAAGGCTAAAATATAAGAGGACTTATGAGGGTTAAACCTAATTCTTACATCATTCGGTCATTTTTACTTAGATAATTGAAAGTTCTTTTTAGATGTATAAAAAAAAAAAAAATCTAACAACTAACTTCTTTACTTACTGGATTTTGTGGGTGCAATCAGCTGAAAACCCTCAGGAGACAATACTCCTCCTCTAGGGGGACCTAGAGGTTTAAAGGCTTGTTGCACATGCTCAGTGCAATCGCGTCACCTGCGAAAATGATGTAATAATTTTCTTAGGTTTTTGTTTTGCTCGGGACGAGCAAAAAGATAAGTGTGGGGGTGTGATTAGTATCTAATTTTGCATAATTTATACCACATCTTCACATTTATTTAATAATAAATTCTGCTAATAATACCTTAATTACTTGATCCTAGGTCAATGGTGGGCAAATGAAGAAGAAGACCAAATCACCATTTAATTGGTGATTAAAGGGCTATTAAAATAGCCATTGACCTAAAGAGGAGGTTCTGTACGAATCAGGGGCGAAAAAGACAAAACCGGGTACCAGAGCCGACAGAAGGACAGCAGGGCAACGCGCAGCAGGCGGCGCCGCGCGCGCCGCCCTGGTATTGCTGCAAAATTGCGGCATTTGCCGCAATTTTGCGGCAGTATGGGCGCGCGCCGCGCGCCGCTTCGGGTCACATCTTGTCCCCGTACTCCTTGTCCCCCTGATGCCTATATATACCCCCTGGGGGTTCCCGAATTGAACCAGATCTGAGTTTTAGGCAAAAATTTGTAATCTTGTTGTTAGTTTGTTGTAGTTGTTCTTCTTCTTCTAGTTTTAGGTCTTAGCCAATAAAGAGAAAGAGAGAGAGAGTGTAAAGAGTTGTATTTGAAGGGTGACAAGATAATACAAGTACTACTTCTCTTCCTTCTTTCATTTACTTGTCTTGCATTTACTTCTTTATTGTAGTGTAACTTCCTCTCTTTAACTTTTCTTTTCATTTGTTTTCTTGTAGTATAACTCTTTTTATTCTTAACTTCTCCTTTTTGTAGTGTAACTCACCTTTTCTCTACTTCTTTTCTTTTTCTTATCATGTCTAACTAACTTTTCCATAGCATGGCTAACTAACTACTAACCCACTAATTTCTAACATTTGTTTGATAACCCGTATGAATCAATAGTGCCAAACAAGCTTATGCAAATGAGAGCTATGGCATCTTAAGATGAGGGTTCTAACTCTAATTTATCTACAAGTATCTACTTTCTTATACTTCATACTTACCGAGTTTTGATGATCTATGAGTTGTGTATTTTACTTGTTAGACTCTTTTCCTTTTAACTTTGCCGATACCAATAGTGCACTCGAGTCTTCCCTTATTCTCGCCTTCTATCGGATCTTGATATGGGAATGTCCGAGTTTTTGCCGTGTAAGGCTAAGTTATAGGATGAACTCTCACTCGATTTCCACGTGATTAGTTCCAATGCACAAGTGTCGTGTTTGCCTATGATCCATCGTGAGGCTATCTCCAAAAAGTTAGAAATTAGTGGGAGCACTTAGTAGAAAATTAGCCATGTATCTTTACAACTAAGAAAAAAAAAATCACTTTTGCAATCCACCAAAACATTTTCCAACAATTTCTAAAAATACTTGTTTTCACTTTTCAAACTCTTTATTTGGAAACAAGAACTTTCTTTCTTCTTGAACTTTGAAAGCCGCATCAAGCTTCTATCGCTCTCCCTCCTTGTGGATACGACCCGTACAGCCACTTAGCTACTACGGAAGAATCGCAAAAGCAGTAACATCAACCCACACTTCATTCTCTCATTTAATACTTGCTTTTTACGCGATCAGCGAACTCAAAGAAACTTCACCCAAAAAGCACTAATTTAATGCAACACTTCATCGTAATGAAGAATTGCTTTGAGACAACTCTTTCAGGATGTCCATAACCGGTGTCAGAGCGAAGGAGTACTTTCTAATTCAGTCTCTACGATCGCAATAGCGATGCTTTCAGAAGTCAAAGGTGGAACACTTGTGTAGGCTGTCTAAAAATCATTAAAGACAAGCCATTAAAAAAGGCAGAGTTTCAGGTTCTAGATGCAGGACTAATGATGGCCACCCGCGTCTCAACAACAAGGCGCGTGGGCTCGACACCCGCGTCTCAACATCAAGGCGCGTGGGCTCGACACCCGCGTCTCAACATCAAGGCGCGTGGGCTCGACACCCGCGTCTCAAACTCATGGCGCAGGGCTCCACAAGGTCCACGTCTCGGTTATAACCGCCCTGGTTATGGGGACAGTCACCGCCCACATAGCGGGGAAGTTAGCCCCTCATTGTGGAGCACTTTTAGGGGGCACGTTCACCCCTGGAGCCTCTATAAATAGCCCCGCCGCTATGAGGAGAAGGGGAGGAAAAAAAAGAGACCAGAGATAGACAACAGACTACACCCAGGCAGACAGAGAGAGAAGCAAGAGAGAGCTCAACTCTTCAGCAAGCTTGCTGTGTACAAGTTGCTCTTTGCCTACCTTCTCTTTGAGAGTTTTGGTAGACAGAGCTGTGCTACTCCTTCTACCAGCCGAAGAGAAGATCCCCGAAGGTCTAGACGGTCACCCGGTCAACGGAGAACAAGATTCACTCTCTATCGCCACACGAAGAACCCAGCCTTAAACAAAGGGAGGATTCAAGACTCAACATCCTCCCTCCCTTGTAATCGGAAGACCGATCTGTTGTAATCTTCTATCCAATCAAAAGAATTTTACAATCGAATCCTTCTTTTCCCAACGGATACAAGAGATGGCGACTCCGCTGGGGACTTCATTTGTTACCGACGAGCAAATCGTGGCGCAAGGTGACGTCCTCCGTAAGGGGAGGATGGTCGAATCGCTAGTTGTCGAGTTCGACCAGGCGAAGTACGAAGAGTTTCTCTCTTCCGGCTCCAAGAGCCTAAGGACCCGCGTCTGCCGCAGGGTCTCGGCGGGGAATGGCCCCGAAGCCCGATCAGAGGCTCTCTCGGGCGCCGCCACTGGCAACTGTGCTAAGCTGGATACACGCGCCAACGCCTCTCAGGAGGCCCGCTTGGTCTCAGGCAAAACTGCCGCTGCGACCAACCGCGCCGCGCGGAACACACGCGTCAACGTCTATCAGGAGACCCGCGTGGTTAAAATCTCTGGTGTCCAGCATCAGGTCGTCGTTGGTCTCTCTCCACCTCCACGACGCAACCGAAATGCTGAGTGTCGTCAGAGGAGGCGTGCGCGTCAGCTTCAAGTTGGAACTTCTGATTGTCCAACTGAGGTTGCACGCAATGCACAAACTGGCGTCTTAGCTACGCTGCATCCAGCGCGCGAAGTCCGCGTTTGGCGGCCCAAACGCGAGACTCCCCAAGTTAGGTCCTCTGAAGACCAACTTATCAAACGCCAAGGTGAAACCTCTGCGCCTCGTCAGACGCAAGAGGTACGCCCCCATAGGCGTGGGGCCCAGCAACCCACTCCCTCTCAAACTCTTCTGCCCCGACGCACTAAGCAGCAACGCGACAATCGCGTCTCGTCTCAACAGAGACGCCAGACGCGCGTCTTACAGCCGCGGCGCGAAAGTCGCGTCCCTGAAACCCGCGTCCAGCATATGGATGCCTCCCGTCTTCGACATTGCGAGGTTAATCTCTTCGATCCCCCTCCCGTGGATTTGAGGGATTACTTGACGAAGAAAAGAAGTGTCAATCAGGTCACTTCATCATGTTGCTGCCAACGGCTCATCTCTATGCTCTCCGAGTGCCGTTGTGGTTCAGGTGTGCACCAGCAGTCTTTAGTTAGACAGCTGACCCTGATACCCCCGTCAGCCAAAACAAGACGCTCTCATAGGCGGAGGAGGTTCTCTGACGCTGAATACCCAGAGCTCACTGCGAATATGACAAGCAGGAGCAGAGGAAAATAGCCTGCAGTCAGCTCTGACGAGTCTGACTCTGAACCGGAAGGAGTGTATCGACACACTCGTACCCGGACCGGGGCCATCCCCCCGATTGATTATAATGCCCTAGCCCGGGGCATCAAAGTGAATGACTCTCACTCTGCAGTAGCAGAATCACAGGCCTCGAATTCTTCCATCGAGAAGGAGGCCTTCACCTACATAACGAGCACTCCCGAAGAGACAGCCCGGCGCCTGGACCTGCAAGCTTAGATCCAGAAGGAACAACTTGAGATGATTCGTGCTCAGCAAGAATCCATCGACTCTCTCAAGCAGATGCTTGCTCAGTTGCTCGAAGACAGGAAGAAATCTCCCCCTAAAAAGTCTAAAGGCAAGAAAAAAGAGGGAGAAAGCTCGTCTTCTGTGCACCCTGATGGAGAGAAGCCCACCTCGACCTCGTCCAAATCCTCGTCGCAAAGGAAGGACGACCAAAATCAGGGGAAGATTCATTCCGAAAGAATGAATCAATTAGAGCAACGCCTTGAGGCCCTCACTAACCGTAAAGGCCTCCAGGAAGCGGGAGTGGTCCGGCCTTATCCGGCCGAGTGGGACTTGGTTCCATACCCGCCCAAGTTTAAGGCTCCAACCCTCCAGGCATTCGATGGGAAGGGGTCACCCAACCAACACCTCTACTACTTTAAATCTCAAACAGGGAATGTAGTAGACAATGATGCCATCTTGGCACGTCTGTTCATTGGCACCCTGAAAGGGCTCGCCTTCGAATGGTTTATGAAACTCCCGGAGGGCTCCATCAAGAACTGGGGCAATTTGCAGAAGCTATTCCTAACGCGCTTCTTCGAAGATGACTCGGAAGTCACGATGCCCACCCTTTTGGCTACCAAACAGCGAAAGGGAGAGTCCGTCAAATCTTTCGTGGAAAGATTTCGGAATGTGGCACTCCAATGTCCGAGCGGCATGACCTAGGTCACCCTGGTGGAAACATGCCGCCACAATCTCCAAACCTCACTCCTTACTCAAATAGGAGTTGCTGAAAGCCGCACCTGGAAGCAGCTGGTCCAACAAGGTGAACAGGCTGAGGAGATTGTTGCCCGCGTCAGGGCGGAAGAAGGGAAGCCACGGCCAGAGAGGTCAACCAGGCGTGCGCCAGACACATCCCTCCAGACAAAGCGGAAGGATAATTTGGCAACGGAGACCAAATCTCCCGCCAAACCTCAACCGGTCAAGGCAAGTGGCTCTTCAAGCCAGCCACGCGCCAACAAGCAGTATTCTTTCAAGGAGGAACATGTCGATTCGCTCTTTAAGCTACTCAACAAGAGCAATAGACTGAAGCTCCCTGAAGCCAGGCGCCCTGAAGAAGTCGGTAAAACCGACAATCCCAATTACTGCTTATACCACAGGATGTTGGGACACCCCACCAAAAGCTGCTACGTCTTCAAGGACATCCTTCAGGCCCTGATTGACGCGGAGGTATTAAAACTCCGACCAGAGCAGAAGAAGGTGACGGCTAACATGACGTCAGTTCTCCAGTTCGGAAGACAACCCCCACGCCTTCGGGGTGGTCCCTGTTCCGAAAGGAGAGCTAAGAGTGATCAACACAGATCCTCACCAGCAACAAGAGAAAGGCCTGATACCTGTCCCCACGCCTCGAGGGGAAATCATGTGGGTCCACCCTGACCTTGTTGACGCCCAGCAATGGACTACTGTAACTAATAAGAAGTCCAAGGGCAAGGCAAAGGCATCATCCTGCAATGTGGTGTGTGCCTCTTCTCGAGAAACGGATACCGATATTCCTTCGCTAACCGACTCGGAAGAGGAGACAATAGTTCTGGCCGCAGAACCCAGTCGGCTAGTGGCAGAAACCCGCTCAGGACAGCCCTACTTAAAGCAGTATGGCGAAATGGCGGCAACCCCTCCACAACCAGCTGCAGAGCCAACCGAGCCCTCCACAAAACCACCAGTGGAGAAACAGAAGGAGATTCGATTTTCTCGAGCCCTTCAAAAGGGCATCGCGGAAGGATCTACGGCGCCTTACCGCTTTGATGTCCTGGCTCAATTGGCCAACATCCCGGCACGGATTACCTTGTATGAGCTTCTTAGGCTGTCAAAGTCAACCAGAGAAGCTCTACAAGAGGCTCTGGCAAATGCTGAGGTCTTCATGACCCAGGTGCCAAAGGAGGAAGATGTAGAGAATTGTCTTCACACCTCCCAGAATGCCCCCTGCATCACCTTCACGGCAGAGGATATGCAGGTTAAAGGGAAGCATGATCGACCCCTGTACTTCACAGGGTATATTGGATCATCTGAAGTGAACCGCATTCAGGTAGATCCAGGGTCCGCGTTGAGCATCATGCCTCGCCGGGTCATGCAACATCTGGGCATTCCTACTCATCGTTTGAGCCCTACCCAGACAACTATCTATGGGTTCAATGCCAACAGGACCCGTCCGATGGGGAAGATCAAGCTCAAATGCCAGATTGGAAGTTTAAAGTCGGAAGTGACATGCTACATCATTGATGCCGACACTTCCTACAACCTATTGCTGGGATGGCCGTGGATTCACCGCAATTCCATCGTTCCCTCTACTCTCCATCAAGTCATGAAATACATTGACGAGAATGGAAAGGTGCAGATGTTGATTGCCGAAAGGCATCCATTCAAAGGGGTCGAGAATTATTTCACAGACTCCTTACTGTACCAAGATCCCGTGGAGACGGATGAAGTCCCGTAACCGGAAGAACCAGACTCTGGCAATGAAGCCGACACCGAGCTGGAGGAAGATGAGTGTGTGTGGGAGTTAGAGCCACCTGTAACGGGCATTAATAAGCCTGATGTTGATAATACCTCCGCCGATGATGTAGGCGGTTGGTACATTAATGAAGAATTGGATTTAGCGTATTTTTCTATGTTTGCCTCTGATTCAGTACCGTCAGACACTAGTACCGACGTGGATGACGATCTCTGGTCGGCAATGGATGCTTTGACATCATTGCATGTACCAGTGAAATCGTCCTTTAAAACATGTCGAAATGTCGGCGATGCGCAAGAATCAATATTCATGGTTCCAGCAAGAAGGAAAGGCCAAAGATCAATTCTCTTCGGACGAATTGAATCCGAACCAATGACTCATGAAGAATCAGAAAGCGAGCAGGAATCCCCTCAGTTCGGTCAATATGAGCCAAAGGCACTCAGAATGATGAAAAACATGGGGTATGACCTAACCAGCAGACCCGGGTTGAACTTTGGCAAAGGAAGGAGAACGCTACTTCAATCCTTTGTGCCGAATGGAAAAGCACCCGATTATTATCATCAGACTCGCAGGGGGTTGGGCTATGTATCAACTCCGGCTCCATCAGCCTCTGATTCTCGAGAATCGTCAGGTCACGATTACTCTTCAGGCACGTCATCATGGGAGTCAGATGCTAGTGTCGGCAACATCTTCAGAGAACTTTCAGTGAACATGGTTTCAACAAGCCACCTGGAAGACGGAGATGAAGAAATGATCCAATCCGATACAGATCCTTGGATCAGACATTTAAACGCTCTTTGGGACACCCGCTTTGAGCAGCGAGAGCCACCCACAGAAGACAAGGTTGTTCAGATCAATCTAGGAGATGAGGCTAACCCTAAACCCATCTTCATAAGCGACGGCCTATCACCGTCGGAGAAAAAGGATCTAATATCTCTTGTTCAAGAGTACAGAGATGTCTTCGCTTGGAATTACGAAGACATCCCTGGACTGGATCCTCAAGTGGCTATGCACCGCCTCAACATCAATCCGGATGTAAAGCCTGTCAAACAACAACAGCGACGGTTCCGTCAAGAAGTAATGGAGGCGATTCAATCGGAGGTCAGAAAGCTCATAGATTATGGCTTCATTAGGGAAGAGCAACATCCCGATTGGGTAGCCAACATCGTCCCCGTTACTAAGAAAAATGAAAAGATCTGGATCTGCATCGACTTCCGTGATCTAAACGAGGCTTGTCCCAAAGACGAATTCCCACTGCCAATCACAGACGTCATGATTGACAATACTTGTGGATTCGAACGAATGTCCTTCATGGACGGGTTCTCAAGATACAATCAAATCAAAATGTATCCTGACGACGAAAAGCACACCTCCTTCAGGACACCATTGGGGGTCTACTGCTATACCGTCATGCCCTTCGGACTGAAGAATGCGGGGGAAACATATCAAAGGGCTATGAACGCCATTTTCCAGCGGCAAATACGCAAAACGGTGGAATGTTATGTTGATGATATTGCGGTGAAAAGTCACGCTAAGGGTGATCACATAGCTGACCTGAAGGTGGTCTTTGACATCATGCGAGCTCATCAATTGAAGATGAATCCCACCAAGTCCTTCCTGGGCGTGGCTAGTGGTAAATTCTTAGGATTCATTGTAACCTCCACCGGAATCCATTTAGACCCGGAAAAGGTTCGCGCTATCCAGAACATGCAACCTCCGAGAAATCTTAAGGAACTCAGGGGATTGCAAGGACGATTGGCGTACATCCGTAGGTTCATCTCAAACCTCTCCGAAAGATGCCAACCCTTCGCTAAGTTGATGAAGAAGGGTGTCTCGTTCATTTGGGACGACGCTTGCCAACAAGCGTTCGAGGAAATCAAGCAATACCTCACCCAACCACCAGTCCTTGCAGCTCCAATATCCGGGAAACCTTTCCTGGTATACGTCCGAGCAATGGATCATTCTTTGGGAGCTCTACTAGCTCAGAATGGTGATCAAGGACGAAAGCGAGCAATCTACTATCTGAGTAAAACAATGATCGGAGCCGAACATCGGTATAACCCGATCGAGAAGGAGTGTTTGGCATTAGTGTTCGCCATTCAGAAAATGCGACACTATCTGGTAGGCCAAACCATAAATGTCATATCAAAAGTCAACCCCTTGAGGTTACTCATGACAAAGCCTTCATCGCTAAATGGCCGACTGGCAAAATGGGCCATAATGTTATCTCAATATGAAATGCACTTTTTACCACAGAAGGCCATTAAAGGTCAAGCAGTGGCGGATTTCCTGGCTGAGCATTCAGATCCGAGGGCAACCAAGCTCTACGACGATCTCCCAGATGAGGTCGCTGAAGCCTGCCAGACCCAGACATCCTTTGAAAGGCAGGTGTGGCAACTTTTCTTTGATGGTGCGTCCAGAATGAGCCCAAAAGGACACCTAGTAGCAGGGGTAGGAGTAGTACTTGTCTCCCCACAGAACTATGTGATTCCTCGAGCTGTCTCATTAACCGAACCTTGCTCCAACAATGTAGTGGAGTACAATGCTCTTTTGATTGGGATGCAGTTCGCCGATGAGATTGGCGTTAAAAATCTCGAGGCATATGGCGACTCTAAACTCATCGTCAGCCAAGTTCGCGGGGAGTACGAGGTCAGACATGAAGACCTAGTACCCTACTACAACGCAACTATCCACATAGTCGAAAGGTTCACAAACTTCTACATTGACCATGTACCGCGCAGACAAAATGCGCACGCAGATGCACTCGCATCCCTCGCGGCCTCCTTAGCTCTTCCAGCTAGAGCAATGGAGAAAGTATTCGTCTACAGCCACGACCTGTATTGCCCGAGAACTGCCCTCGAAGACTATCAGGAGCCAAAGGGAGAGTGTCAAGGCAAAGAAGCGCTGGAATTGTCAACCGGGCCAGAGCTTAAGACTGGCGATTCCCCTGTATCGATTATGTCTTGTACGGCATCCTGCCTGAGGATGCCAAAGAAGCGGCTGCCATTCGAAGGAAAGCCCCCAATTTCTACTATAATGCGATTACGCGAACATTGTATCGTCGATCGCATGACGGGATCTTGCTCCGCTGCCTTTCACCAAAGAAGGCACAGGAAATATTGAAAGAAGCCCATGACGGTATGTGTGGAGCCCATCAACCTGGCCCAAAACTTGCATACCGACTCCAAAGGCTGGGATATTATTGGCCTAAGATGATCGCTGACGCCATCACTTATGCCAAAAGATGTCACGCCTGCCAAGTACATGGCAATTTCATCCATCAAGCATCAGGATACCTTCACTCTACAACCTCTACCTGGCCATTTGAAATGTGGGGGATGGATGTAGTTGGCCCTATAAGCCCGCCGTCATCAAAAGGACATCGGTTTATTTTGGCAATAACCGATTACTTCTCCAAATGGGCTGAGGCTGTTCCTTTGAAGGAGGTGAAGTCATCTAACGTGATCAAATTCGTTAAACATCATGTCATTTACCGTTTTGGGGTACCTCGACGAATTGTCCACGACAATGGACCCCAGTTCATCAGTCAAGCTTTCCAAAGGTTCTGCGCTAAATTCAGAATCCAGAGTGTGTCCTCAACGGCATACTACCCCACCGCTTATGGTCTCGCAGGACAGGTTAGGTGAATGCTTATAGGCTTATCGCACAACTGTGCGAACCCCGACTAAAGCCACACCATTTTCTTTGGTATACGGGTGTCAAGCCGTGCTTCCACTCGAAATCCAAATTCCATCTCTACGCGTTGCCTTGACAATAGAGATGACAACAGAGGAGAAGCATCAACAGCGACTCCAAGAATTGGAAGTCTTAGACGATAAGCGTCAGCAGGCCCAACAGCAAATCGAGCTTTACCAAGCTCGAATTACCAGAGCCTTCAACAAGAAAGTTAAAATGCGAACTTTCAAGAAAGGCGATCTTGTCTTAGCCGTCAGAAGCCCCATGGTAATGACGCACAAGACAAAAAAAAAATTCCAGCCCAAATGGGAAGGGCCATTTGTAGTAGAGTCAGTCTACTCAAATGGGTCATATCGTCTCATAACGTCAAATGGCGATACTCTCATGATGCCGATCAATGGCAGATTCCTAAAGAAATACTATCCCTAGATAAGTGTTCTTCCACCGATCAGGTTAAAAATACACCTCTGATCAAAACAAGAAGAGCTTATTCATTAACATTCGATGCCTCAAACGGCTAAGGATAGAGGAAAATGTTGGTTTCTAAGCCCAACATAACTCTTCGACAACTCATCATGCTGAGGGGAATAGCATGGCTAGCCCAACTCAAACGGTAGTTGGTAAAGGCACATCAAACCCGTTGACAGCTGAGGGTTTGCTAAAAAATCCTAAGGGACATGTGTTCCCATTTGATCCGACGCCTCCGACGGCTAAAGATAGAGGAAAATGTTGGCTCCCAAGCCCAACATAAGTCTTCGACAACTCATCATGCTGAGGGAAATAGCATGGCTAGCCCAACTCAAACGGTGGTTGGTAAAGGCACCTCAAATTCGTTGATAGCTGAGGGTTTGCTAAAAATCCTAAGTGGACTCAACTCCACTCTCCCCTCCAAAATCCCTTACCAATTCTCATCCACAGAATGGTAGGTCTACAAGATACAGTTGTTGCCAAGTTAACACTATACCTCTGGCACTTCAAACTCCACCTGTCCATTCTTATCAATAGAATGACAGGTCCTCAAATTGCTCATATCGCAAATCAATTTCTGTCAAGTTAATACCACACCTCTGACAAATTACTGTTAAGTTAACATTACACTTCTAAACAGTACATTAAGTTTCTGCCAAGTTTAATACCACACCTCTGACAGTCACTTTCCTCCAGACTTCCATGTCGAAGCCGAAATGGATGATGCTAAGTTCAACATCACACCTCTAGCATCCAATTCATTGTTAAGTTCAACAATACACCTATGACAATGAATTTCCCTCGAACTTCCGTATCGGAGTCGAGATGACCAATGCCAGGTTCAACATTACACCTCTAGCATTACCCTCACTGTCAAGTTAAACATCACACCTATGTCAGTGACACTTCTGTTTTCCCAAATGAAACTGAAGTATTTCCGAGTCAGGTTAATATCACACCTCTGACTAACATCCTTGTCAGGTTAACATCATATTTCTGACAGGACTACATTCAACCCGTTAAGTTAATATCACACCTCTAATGGTAAAAACCTTCTTAGATTCCCCGCGGATCTAGATTCACTTACTATTCTCTTCAATAGAATAACAAGTCTACCTAAACACATTGTTAGGTTAATACTACACCATTAACAGTGTTTTCCTTCAAATCCCCAGCTGAGTTTAATCAAGTGAATCCTAAACCTTGATAAAGGCCCATCTTCCCTGGGGGTACGAGTCTCACTTGTCATTCTCCTTTATAGATTGACAGGTCCACAAAATTGTCTTATCTCTTGTCAAGTTAATATTACACCTCTGACAGCATTGGGGAGTTCCAAAAAAAAGATTTCTCTCTAAAAAGTTTGACTGTTTGAAATTATCATCATAGTTCTGACAAGTCAAAGTCCTTTGCTTCTATGCATCTGACAAAAAAAAAGTTCAAGACAATAGAAGGAGAAAAAGAAAAGTGTCACTTTTATTTATATCCAGGCACATGAAAGTGATACAAAAACGCTCTCTTATACAATAAGATTGAGTGTTACAGTTAAGGAGTACAAAGAAGTCTCTCTCTCTCAGAGGTTGCACTCGCTCCTCGGCTGCATGTTATTCCGAGTACAGGATGCTTGGAAGGGCGCCAAAGCAGGATCGGACATTGTGGCAACGATCAGAAGCTGGTTGCACCACGATGCATGATGTAAACATCAAAGAAGTCTCTGGTTGATCGAGAACAATGGTGGTTCTTGAGGTCTGGTGGCAGCAGAATCTTCTGATCCCACCTGACCATCCGAAGCCGGGTTATGATCCGTCGAACATCTCCATCCAAAGTGGCGGGTTATGATCCTTCCTGATGAACATCTCTTCCACCAGAAGCTTATCCAGTGAACATAGAGTCATCTCGATGCCACTTCTGGGGTGAGAGAGGAGGTCTTAAGACCTCACAGGGGATGCTAACCACCACTATATCCACCGCTACCCCCGCCGCCATCCTTACTCTGACCATGCCATGCCAACAAGCATGACTGGTGCGTCGAATTCAAAGAGATCTTGGCGAGGGTTAAGTCCCCGTCAGGGATCGTGATTTCTTCCCTTGTGGACGACGGAGACTATGATTTCTTCCCTTGTGGACGAACATCGAACAAGTTCGCTGGCCGATATATTCTCCCACCGGCCCAGCGAACGTAAAATAAGATGATCAAGCCTACCTGCAAGAAGCAAACAAGGGAATTAGACAATTCAGAGCTTAGTATACTTTGACAGAAGAAAACTAAGTCACAAACGCGGGAATGACCCGCACGCTGAGCCAAATTCCGGCAACAACAGAAACAGACGCGAGCAAGACTGTGATACACACAGAATTCAAACGCGACCTAATTCCACATCCGCGTCTAAGATACAAGGCGCGCAGAGAATCAGACGCCAAAAAAAAATTGCCATCTCTCTGTTGGAGGAACAGGAGTTGCAAAAGTTCAGGCCTGAAACCTTCGACCCGAATTGAAATTCTTCCAAATTAGTAGCCTCAAGACGCGAGCTCTGTGTGCAAAGCCCGCGGCAAGGTACCAACGACTTCAATACTTGCGTTCAAAAAAGTTTAAGTCGATGGCACAAATTCCAGAAGAGGAATGCACCAACCACGACCTCGCAAGAAAGTCCAGATGATATCTCTCTAAGAGATATACTAAAATTCAAACTTGGTTGGATCTAAAATGTCATGGTAAGTGGGCATGGCATACCTGCAGAGGCCTCTGTTAAGAGTTAAACTCTCTGCATTGAGGCGCGGACGTAAAAGGTGCTCAGGGAGACGCTTCCTATCATTGAAATCACTTGACAGTGGTAATCTACTGAAGAGACCAACAGAATGTTGGCCCAAAGGCCCTTCACCCTAGTTTTGATGATGATCAACTCATGTAGTTATAGTTACTAATGATCTTGTGTTTAATTAGTGACAGATTCATGATCAAGATCTTAGTAGGTGCATAGCTCAACAAAGGATAAAAGAACAAGATTTGGAGCTTGCATGTGGTGATCCAAGGAAGTTTTTGGATCAAGCTTGGACCAAGTCAAGAAGATGAGAAGCCTTCAAGTGAAGACTTCAAGAAGATGAAGACTTGTGTCTAGGTATAAGATTTTTGTTTGTTTTAGTTAAAATGTAAAGGATAGATAGTTGGTGGATTGCTCAAGTCTATATCACACACACACTCTTGATAGAACTCTTGATTTAATTGATTTCATAAAAGATTTCTTTTTAAAAGAATTTTTACTTAGAACAAAGATTTTCTTTGAGACAAAATATTTATCTTGGATTTTGGTATTTCATAGTTCATATCTTTAAACCAAAATCATGATTAGAGCTTTATGTCAAAAACATAGATATTCCATATTGATTGTGTAGTGGATCATATCCATACACACCATGCTTTTAAATGAACTCAAATATCTTGTTTTTTGTTTTTGATAAAGGTTTGGAAAAACATTTCATGGACAATTAAGTTTTTATCAAAAGAATTTTTACCAAGTATTTTACCCTGATAGTAGTATGACACATGCCCATACTCTATGATTTTTCAAGACCAAAATATTTTATCCAAGACCCAAAACCTAAATCCAAATTGTCCAGGTCCTGGAAGTTCTGATTTTTCAGAATTTCTCAGTGACCGGTCGACCGGCAGTCGACCGGCACTCGACCGACATGCACAGTTTTTGTGCATGTGCGTATCAGTCGACCGGAGTCGACCGATACTCGACCGACCCAAACCTGTTGCTCTCTGGAAAATGCCAGTCGACCGGATCGGTCGACCGACAGTTCTTTCCAGAAGAGCGGTCGACTCACCAGTCGACCGGTGGCTGCAACGGTCAGAAAAATGACCGTTGGCCGGTCGACCGGCGGTCGACCGCCAGCTCTGACAGAACCCCAACGGCTCTATTTTCTGTCAGCCTATAAAATGGGATTTTTGTCATCTGTTTTGGGGTGAACATTTAGGAGACTTCTTGAGCAGTTTTTCAGATACTTTTAGAAGAGTTTCTCCACAAGATTTTAGTGCAAATACTTCCAATCAAAAGGAAGAGTTTTTATTGAGTGTGTAAAAGTGATTCTTGAGTTTTTCCTCCATTGCTTTCTTTCCTTGATTTCTCACACTACACTTGAGCTTCCATTGTAAATCTATCATCTAGGAGAGTGTTGTAGTGAGAGCTTTTATTGGTGATCAAGTGTTAGATCACCAAGAGTTGATTTCTTGTAATTTGAGGAAACGGGCAAGTGTGCTCGTTGTGGTTGAGTTCGGGTGCGAAATTGTGGTGCGAGGTGCGTCCTCGACGAGCCGGTGGGCTATTGGTGTGTAAGGGACTTTGGGAGTCCGAGGGTTTGTAGGTGTACGGCACCGAGGAGAGATCCGGTGGGATCTTACATAGTGGAAATCCTTCGTGTGTCGAAGGCGGGGATGTAGAGCAAGTGTGCTCGAACCTCGAAACAAACCCTTTGTGTTTGCGATTGCTTACTCTTCCCTCTCTCTCTCTTTGTCTCTTTTATATCTTGCATTTACTTTCATCGTGTTCATCTTATATAAGCATGATATATACCCTTGTGCTTAATTGATATATAATTGTGTGGGATTGTTGTTAACACTAGTATTCAACCAAGAGAGCCAACGCGGCACCTCAACCCATTCAAGGGGAATCTAGAGGAGCTTGTCCAGAGCCTCGCAAGGGGAATTCGGCAACACTCTTGAGTTATACATAAGTGTTTAATTAAAAGAAATTTTAATTTGGTCAACTTAGTTTTAATTCCGCATTATTTGTTCACAAGTGACCATTAGATTAGCCATCACCTATTCACCCCCCCTCTAGGTGATCTTACAATTGGTATCAGAGCTAGTGCTCTTGATTTGGGTCTAACAACCTAAGAGTTAAAGATCCTCCTTTTAGGCTAATCACAATATTTTTGTACACACACACCTCACCATGGACTTCATGTCACCACCCACCTTTGATATTCTTAACATCCACATTTGGAAAGTTAAGATGTCATTATTCCTAAAAGCCCTAGGTTATAATGTATATCTTGCCACTACTAATAATGCTTATTGTATAGATGGTAAGAATCTTGAGGCTAATACAAAAGCCCTACATGCTTTAAAGAGCACCCTAAATGATGATTATTTATGTAGGGTTGCTAATATTGATATGGCTTTTGTAGCATGGAACACCCTCATCTCCCTTGGCGAAAATGAACAATACTATGCGGGGAGCGATTCGGATGTTGGAAGCGACACCTCCAACAAGTGCTACATGGTCCAAGGGGATAACCCCCTTGAGGTAAATACCGAATCCGATGATGAGGATGCTAGTATGTCATATGATGAGCTCACTACCTTTTGTCATCTTATACTTGAAAAATATGACATGATTAAAAAGAATAATAAAAATTTGAAAAAGGAACTTGCTTGCATGCATATAGAACAAGACTCTTTTAGAGATAACATTGCATGCTTAGAAAAAGATAACAAGATTTTGAAAAAGAACATTGATTGCATGCATGTAGAAAATGATTCTTTTAGAAATAAACTTGCATGTTTAGAAAAAGAAAATAATGATTTGAAAAATGAGAATGTTTCCCTTATGTCTAAATTAAATGATTTGTGTAAAGGGAACACTATTTTGAAGGATAAGATAGCTATGGTAGAAAAACAAAAAGAAAATATTTTTCAAGAAAATATCACTTTGAAAAGAAAATTTGTTGAAAAAGAAAAAGATAATGTTTGTAAAAAGAAAAAGAAAATGATTCTTCATCTCATCATGCCTTTCATGCTACCACTAATGAGATTAAGAACTTGAAAAATAAAATGAATAATTTGAGTTCAACTTTGAACTCTTGTGCATTTAATCATTCTAAGTTGGAATCTTTGTTTCAAAAGAAACAAGTTCCCCATGCTCATGCACATACTCATTATGCTCATGCTTATGGTGCACATCACGATCACAATCACACTCATAAGCATCATGCTAAGGTGTACATTTGTACACATTGTGGCCACAAAGGCCATTTAGCAAAATTTTGTTTTTGATAAGAAATCTCATTTATATTTTGCTAAGTATAAAAGATTTTGGATCCTTACTATAAAGCTAACCCCAAAGGACCCAAGAAAGTATGGGTACCAAAACCCCCACCCTTTGACTTTGATATAGGTGGAGGCTCTCACAAAACGTGAGAGGATTGGTGCCTTGGTAGCCAATGCAATGGACATGATGGACAAACATTGGGATGCATTGCTATCAAGGAATCTTGGTGGGAAAGACCACCATGCTTGGAGCTTTGAAGTTGGTAACAATTTCTTAACTCCTATTTTTATATACATGCTTTTACTTATTTCATACATTCATAGCATGTTCATGTTTTAAGATTTTTTGTGCTTCATGTGGTATTTACATGCTTAGATGTAGAATATTTCAAACTTGTATCTATACATGTACACATAGTGAATTACAATTGACTCATATATGATTGAACTTCATGCTCACTTGTATCCACTCTATGCATGTGTATAATCTAGTTTTGATGATTCTCTTTTATACATGTTTTTGCCAATTATTTTTTTTTGTGATTTACTTCATGTATATGGGTGTTTAATTCAAATCTAATAAATATACATGTATACCCGTGAGTCTTTTGCCTTCATGCAAACATTTAATAGACTCTTTTTATTTTTGGGATATGTATGCATATTGTTAGATTTGTATAAACCATACATATACCATGAAAATTGTTGATTTTAGTGAAAAATGATTTTTCATGATTTGTTGTTAAAAAATTTGACTTATGATCGTTTTTGGCTTCAATGACTATTTTCATGTGGATACTATTTACATAACCTTTGAACACTCATCTTTAAGAAAACATATAATTTGGAGCTTTATGGAATATGAGTGCTTGAACTTTTATGTATTTAGTATTATTCATGAAATACATATGATTTCATATTTATGAAGGATCTTTAACTAGTTTGTCAAAAATCTATTTAAACTAGTTATCTATTCTTCAATTGATGCACATGATCCTATTTTTATGGATAAATTCCTTTGTGATTTCAAAATTTTGATGCTTCATTGTATTGAATATTAGTTTAGATTTTAGTATTTGTCAACACTTGGATTTATACTTGTACACCTTATGGACCACAAATAAATCTATATATGATTGGGTTGAATGCTTATTTGTGCCTATTAGATGTACTAGTATAGCCTTATGTTGATGATCATTATATTCTTAAACTTGTATTCCCATTTGGATTTATGTTATGATCATGTGATTTCATTTCATGTATATGGTTATTTTGCCAAAACATTAAGATATACATGGATACCTCTTGAGTCATTTGCTTTTCATGCAAATCTATTTATAAGGACTCAATTGTATTTTGGGGATATGTATGTATACTTAATGTCTTGTCAAAACATACATATGCTATGAAATAGAATTTTGATGATTTTCATATATTAAAATTTGTGATGATTTTCGTATTTTCAAAATTTATGATTTGAAGGAATATTGAGTTTCATTATCATTTTCATGATGTCATGTTTCACATAACATTAGTACACTCACTTCTTTTGAAAATTATATGGACTTTATGGATTAGAGTGTTTTAGTGCCTTGTGATTTATGCATATTCCATGAAAATATTTTTTGATGTTTTCCTTGGTTGAAGGATTCCTTACTAGTTGTTAAAACACTTTCATTTAACTAGTTTGAATTCTTCATATGGTAGATTACATGATGTATACACTTATGCTTACTTTTCAATTGGTATCATTGGATATGTTCAATTGGTATCAATATGACTTCATGTTGTGTATATTCATATTTTGATTGTATGAATGCTTTCAAATTTTAATTATATCTATTCATACATATATGTGATCTATTTGTGCTTATTTTACAAGTGGTATTTCCTTTAAAGCACAAAGATTGTTGATGCTAAGCTTAATTAGATTTCAAATTGGTATTTCATAATAAGCTTATGCATTGTGTTTTGAAATTGGTATCAAAAATTCAAAATTTGATTATTTTACAATTGATATATCAAAATTTGTTGTTACTAAGAAAAAGTTAAAATTTTGTTTTGATAAAGAAAAATTCAAAATTTTTGATTTGTATTGTCTATATGCAAGGAGAGCTTAACATCTCTTCTACATATAGATTCATGTTGAGTATATTATAAATTGAGGAGCTTGACAACTCTTCTTTATATGATATACGTGTGTAGGGGGAGCTTCACATCTCCTCTTATGCATGACATATTATACGTTATGTGAATTAGGGCTTGTCATCCCTCTTTCATGTAATGTATATGTGTCGGGAAGCTAACTTAACGTCTTCCTCTTCATGAATTTATATCGCATATAAATTTTATTGATTGATTTGTCTATATCCCTCCTTGATTTCTTTGTTTTTGACAAAAAGGGGAGAAAAATTTGGTTGATGTATTTTTCTTTGAACCCTTTGTTGATGATTGACAAAAAGGGGGAGAAGAATTTTGTGATTTTATATGCATGATTTCATGATTTCCTTACTTAAGGGGGAGAAGTATTTGGTTCCTTACTTAAGGGGAGTAAGATTTGTATTTATGCATATATGTTGTCTTGCAATTAGGAGCAAAAGATTTGATTTATGATTTGATCTATATGATTGCATCTCCTACATTGCATACATGTCATGTGCTTTTATTGCCATATCTTTTATTTATTTGGTATGCATGAGTTAAGGGGGAGCTTCTTTGAAGCTTTACTTTAATCCATGCATATATAACTCCATGAGTTTTGTCATCATCAAAAAGGGGGAGATTGTTGGCCCAAAGGCCCTTCACCCTAGTTTTGATGATGATCAACTCATGTAGTTATAGTTACTAATGATCTTGTGTTTAATTAGTGACAGATTCATGATCAAGATCTTAGTAGGTGCATAGCTCAACAAAGGATAAAAGAACAAGATTTGGAGCTTGCATGTGGTGATCCAAGGAAGTTTTTGGATCAAGCTTGGACCAAGTCAAGAAGATGAGAAGCCTTCAAGTGAAGACTTCAAGAAGATGAAGACTTGTGTCTAGGTATAAGATTTTTGTTTGTTTTAGTTAAAATGTAAAGGATAGATAGTTGGTGGATTGCTCAAGTCTATATCACACACACACTCTTGATTAAACTCTTGATTTAATTGATTTCATAAAAGATTTCTTTTTAGAAAAGAATTTTTACTTAGAACAAAGATTTTCTTTGAGACAAAATATTTATCTTGGATTTTGGTATTTCATAGTTCATATCTTTAAACCAAAATCATGATTAGAGCTTTATGTCAAAAACATAGATATTCCATATTGATTGTGTAGTGGATCATATCCATACACACCATGCTTTTAAATGAACTCAAATATCTTGTTTTTTGTTTTTGATAAAGGTTTGGAAAAACATTTCATGGACAATTAAGTTTTTATCAAAAGAATTTCTACCAAGTATTTTACCCTGATAGTAGTATGACACATGCCCATACTCTATGATTTTTCAAGACCAAAATATTTTATCCAAGACCCAAAACCTAAATCCAAATTGTCCAGGTCCTGGAAGTTCTGATTTTTCAGAATTTCTCAGTGACCGGTCGACCGGCAGTCGACCGGCACTCGACCGACATGCACAGTTTTTGTGCATGTGCGTATCAGTCGACCGGAGTCGACCGATACTCGACCGACCCAAACCTGTTGCTCTCTGGAAAATGCCAGTCGACCGGATCGGTCGACCGACAGTTCTTTCCAGAAGAGCGGTCGACTCACCAGTCGACCGTGGCTGCAACGGTCAGAAAAATGACCGTTGGCCGGTCGACCGGCGGTCGACCGCCAGCTCTGACAGAACCCCAACGGCTCTATTTTCTGTCAGCCTATAAAAAGGGATTTTGTCATCTGTTTTGGGGTGAACATTTAGGAGACTTCTTGAGCAGTTTTTCAGATACTTTTAGAAGAGTTTCTCCACAAGATTTTAGTGCAAATACTTCCAATCAAAAGGAAGAGTTTTTATTGAGTGTGTAAAAGTGATTCTTGAGTTTTTCCTCCATTGCTTTCTTTCCTTGATTTCTCACACTACACTTGAGCTTCCATTGTAAATCTATCATCTAGGAGAGTGTTGTAGTGAGAGCTTTTATTGGTGATCAAGTGTTAGATCACCAAGAGTTGATTTCTTGTAATTTGAGGAAACGGGCAAGTGTGCTCGTTGTGGTTGAGTTCGGGTGCGAACTTGTGGTGCGAGGTGCGTCCTCGACGAGCCGGTGGGCTATTGGTGTGTAAGGGACTTTGGGAGTCCGAGGGTTTGTAGGTGTACGGCACCGAGGAGAGATCCGGTGGGATCTTACATAGTGGAAATCCTTCGTGTGTCGAAGGCGGGGATGTAGAGCAAGTGTGCTCGAACCTCGAAACAAACCCTTTGTGTTTGCGATTGCTTACTCTTCCCTCTCTCTCTCTTTGTCTCTTTTATATCTTGCATTTACTTTCATCGTGTTCATCTTATATAAGCATGATATATACCCTTGTGCTTAATTGATATATAATTGCGTGGGATTGTTGTTAACACTAGTATTCAACCAAGAGAGCCAACGCGGCACCTCAACCCATTCAAGGGGAATCTAGAGGAGCTTGTCCAGAGCCTCGCAAGGGGAATTCGGCAACACTCTTGAGTTATACATAAGTGTTTAATTAAAAGAAATTTTAATTTGGTCAACTTAGTTTTAATTCCGCATTATTTGTTCACAAGTGACCATTAGATTAGCCATCACCTATTCACCCCCCCTCTAGGTGATCTTACACAGAAGCATGGAAGCTCTGGGTCATCTTCGTCCATGGAGGCAAACCCTTGATAGGGTCCTTGAAGGGAGAAGATAGAGTCTCTCAGAAAAGGAGAAGACAGAATCTCTCAGAGCACTCGCTCTCAAAAAGAACACAGTCTAAGTATGGACTGTTAAAGGGAGAGGAGGAGCCCCTATTTATAGGCAGCCCATAATAACCGTAGTTAATGGTTCATCAATCGGAACCGTCGGCCTTAATGACCGCACGACTGTCAAAACCCAATGGGAGGCTGACGCGTGGAGCGTCGCTTCGGGAAGCGTCGAAGACGCTGGTTTCCAACCGCCAGCGCCGTATTGGCATTAAAAGGCATTAACGTCTAAGCCCAATGAAGAGCTGACGCGTGGACAAACCGCTTCGGGAAATAACGGATGATGCGATTTCCCAATCGTCAACGGAGACTTGACGTTCAAAGATTTCATAAAATCTTTATGACAGGCTGTTTATAACGCCTGAGAAATCGTGCAAAACGCAGGTGTGAGAGCTGCGTCCAAAGACCCGCGTCCCCTCTTTTCTCAAAAATCGGCGTCCTCCTTCATTCCAAGTTAGAAGATCCTTCGCGTCTCTTGGATGATTCAAAGTCGATCCGCGTCTCTCAACAAAAGGGACTCATTATTGGGGAGCCCCAGTGGGAAAGCTCATAAAGCGGCGTCTTAAGGCTTATAATTTCAGCAGAGAAAAGACCATCACCTTTACAAGCATCTTGGAGCTGCGTCTACAGCGCCACGTCCCTAATGTTAAGGGGCGTAAGACCTTATTATCCTGAACTCTGCGTCTGGATAGAGTTAAGGATTACGGCCAATGAACCACACTCAAAGCCACGTCCTTCACGTCTGCTTGAACCGCGTCTTCACTGGCAAGTCAGAATCGCGTGCCTCAGAGCCGCATCTCTTTCGACGTTGCGTTTCGTCAAAAGAACTTAGTTTTCCTAAGTTCAGTATTCACAGTCAGCCGGAGAGCACAATTAAAGACTGTGATTAAAGGATTGAATCCATCCGCAGCAAGGCAATAAAGGTGGAACAAAAATTTCAACAACTTTTATTATTCAAAATGATAAAAGTAGATACAAACACTCTTGGTAAATCGAGTGTCCTTTTCCTTACAAAAAAAAGAAAAGAAGAGAAGGCTAAAGGTCCTGGTTCGCCAAGGAACGAATTTGCTCTCTAAGGCGATGTATCTCATGTTGACGTGCCTTCTCAGCCTCCATGAGAGCTTGGGTCCGCAGATCCGCCTCAGATAAAAATCCCTGCGCTCGTACTCGGAGGGATTCCAGCTTGGACGAACGAACAGACAGGTTTGCTTCAACTTGCGCCTTGGCAGCCTCTAACTCCACTAGCCTCTTTTCAGAGGTAGCAAGCTTATGTTCGTTAATATTAATCACTGCCTCAGCCCTGGCTATGGCGGCCCGAGAATCAAGGATAGCCTGCTTTGCAGCCTGTATGATCATCTCAGATTCCTTGGACTCGATCGCTAGCCTTTGATGATCAGCCTGGAAACCTTCGAGAAGACGGGTGTTATCGGTTATCTGCTCCTCCACCTCTCTTCGCTCTTGCTCTTGAGCAGCAAGGAGCCTATTCAGAGTTTCCTGGGCCTCGTGGAATGAGCTGGCATTCTCCAGGGATCAGAGCTCTCTCAGGTTTTTTCCCAGCCGCTCCACCAGCAGCAGACACGCCTGGGCTAGTGAAGGGCCTCCGGCCAACTTGATGTTTTCGACCAGGTTTTTGAGATACGTCTGGGCGAATTCAAAAGAGCTACCCCCAGACAGGATGAAATCGATGCATGATCGCATTGAGGTAAAAAACTGCTGCACCGTCTGGCGTGTCAGGAACTCCATGGTATCATCACCTGAAGTGCTCCCCGATCCCCTTTCTATCACTGGGTGAGGGATGTAAGCCGATTCTTTCGGTACAGGAGTCGGACTGACCACGGGTACGGCAGGAGCAAGAGTAGCCACTGGCGCTTCTGGGGGTGCCACCTCCGTAGAAACCTCCACAGCCGATGACAGGGTAGTGAGCTCGACCTCCTCAGAATCCTCAGCTGAGGCTTGAGCTGTGTGGTCTCCCGGGCAGGCACTGACCGCCAAATCTCCTCCTACCTGAGCTTCCTCAATGCTCTCTGCACTTGCCTGAACTTCCTCAATGCCCTCTGCAAATTACGAGAATATTAGCCATGACAGCAAAAGGAAGACATCTATACCAACATTTCCTTACTTGGCTGAGGGTCCAAAGGTGGCAAGTCCTTGGGTGAATCCTGTAGGGTGGAGGTCTCCCCGACTTCGACGATTGCCCTCTCTTGAGGCACCCCAGTACGAGGAGACTCAGCTCTCTCCTGCTGAGCCAGTTCTTGTATCATCTCCTCGATCTGGGAGGAAGCAGCGGCCTCGCTAACCATGACTAGCCCTGCAACACGAGGCCAAATAAAAAAGAAAACGTCAAAAATCCTTCTCCTAGTTAGAAGGATGAGTTTGGCGAGTAGTGTACCTTCAGTAGCTTCAGCAGGAATAATTGCCGCTAGTGGTGATGTCGTCAACGGCTCACACCCATATATTTCCTCCTCCGAGATGTGTGAGAATTTACTCGGATCAGGAGGAGCGGGTTCATCGCCAAAGTCGACCTCATCCTCAAAATCGATTTCCTCTTCGGATGATGAAGACGACAGTTCAACGCGCGGGACCTCGGCAACCGGAGCCTTGCCTCCAAGCACCCCAGTGGTAGGGCTGGGGTCAACTGTCCGAGCACTAGAGATGAATACACTGGGAGACCCAGGCTGCTGTGCCTCATCTCTCCTCTCGTGAGCTGAGGAAGACCCAGGCTGAGTTGAGACTCCTGGAATCTCAACGTCACCCATTATGTCGACCTCCAGCCGCTGTGCCTCATCTCTCCTCTCGTGAGCTGAGGAAGACCCAGGCTGAGTTGAGACTCCTGGAATCTCATCGTCATCCATTATGTCGTCCTCCGGCTGCTGTGCCTCATCCCTCCTCTCGTGAGCTAAGGAAGCTCTGGGCTGAGTTGAGACCCCTGGCCTCTCAACATCGCCTCCGCTCATTATGTCGACTTTGAACTGCTCGGCCTCGTCAGCGGCGGTGGGTTTGTCAGCAGGCTCCGCTTCCTCCACAATCCTGGGGCCCCTGCTGCGCAACCTGCGGGCATGGACTAAGGGGGCATCATCCTCATCCGCCTCTTCTTCCCTCGGTTCCTCAACACCAGAAGGGATGTCCTCGGATGGAGAAACTGCAGCCGTCAAGTCTCTCCGGACCTTCTTTGGGGCAGGCTCAGCAGTGGAGGTAGAGCCTTGAGGACGCTTACCCACCGCCTGTCGAGCCTTTGCTGCTCGCGGCTCCTCCCTCGACCCCCTTCTGACCTCCTTCAGAGCCTTCAGATACTGCTCGACGCCTCGCGAGCGTTTAGTGGACCCCGACCTTACTTCGTAACCTGCATTGATGCTCTCAATGCATGAATACTCCGGAGCGAAATCTGGTGTTTGGTTGGCCTGGAAGTACCAAGTACAGAAGCTGAAGCTGGCACGGCCCTTCGGCCCTTTGATAGGCAGCCGAAAAGTTGCTTCCGTCCCTCCGACCACGCTATAATACCAAGCCCGAGCACCTTCGAACAGATTCCCACTGAAGGCGAGTCGAGCATTGGGGTTGCCGACATATAGTTGATCATAGCCGAATTGTCGGGCGAAGCGATTCGGCATATACGGCTCAATCGTGCATGAATTCCCTTACCGGAAAAGCACATACCCGGGCCGAATGTTGACCAACCACCAGAAATCTCCCGTTGATAGCCTCGTGAAGTCATCTTGGCCTGCGGAGTCAGTAAATTGTTCCCCGAAAGATGCACCAGGAATCGCGGGGAAGCAGCGATTAAGCTGGTAGTTCGAAGCCGACATGACGCACTTTCGAATGTAATACATGTAAGTATTACACCAGGTTGAACCCTCCAACCGCTGCACGAAAGGAATAAACCCCTCACACCAAGACACCGGCGTCATCAGCGAGGGACAGTGCATAACGTACCAAGCCATTAGGTACGTGTAGGGAAGCTCAACCCGAGGGTTGGGGCGCTTTATCGTCGGCCTCCCCTCCGAGTCAACAATCACCTTGCGATGGGAGTCGACGGCCTTCCCTGCCTCGCACATATTTTGGGTTAACGTCCGCAACCCGCTTTGAATACTCGCCGCCATGGCCGGAAGAAGGGCTATGGGCCTACCATAAGCCAGGAGCACCGCCGGGTACACTACGTCGGCAACAATGACTTCATGTGGTAGCGTTGGCACCACACACCGCTTCAACCACAGCATTAAGAAGCCCGCCAACAGTGCATGGTCGGAGATGGGGATCCGGGCTCGATGATGGAAGCTTTCGAAAATCATGTCAGGTTCGAAAACATCCTCGTTCGACTCCGTGGTGTAGGAGTCTATAGAAGCCTTGATCCTGTCGGCAATCTCCTCGTCGGAGCTGGGAGCCAGTCGGGTCACCGGACGGTCTTTCTGGTTGACGCCATTGAACAGGTAGCTTGCCCAAGACAGCTGCTTGACTCCCCCGCCCTCCAAGAGGTTATCTGACCGCAGATGTGGAAGTGACATAACACCTCCCAGTAAGTCTCGTATACTCGAGGAGACCCTTTCTTCATAAGGTGAAGCTCCTCAGAGGTTGGGACGTATTCTTCATAGGGAGAATCCCCCATTGCCAGCCCCGAGACCTCGTACAACTCGTGTAGGGCAAGGCCCATCTCCCCGACCGGAGTGATGAATATCCCCGTCAGAGGATTGTAACGCTCCAGGATCCCGAAGAAGTTTTGAGAGCTCGGTGGGATACCATACTGTACGGCCCTGACTGCTTGGTACAATTCCGCCTGCTCCAACAAGCCTCTAAGGTCGGCAAGGACGAAGCTCACCATCCTGCCCCACCAATACCTCTCAGTGGAGTGGATCCACCCGGGCGAACGGAACTCGACCGGAAAATTACCCTCCACTTTCATGAACGCGTTGAGGAAAATGGTGCCAAGCTTTGGTGTCTCTCCAACAGGGTGATCAGTCCTGAGCAGCCCTGGAAACAGGCCGAGAACCTCCCTATCATGACTATCATGGAGATATACCTTTTTGGAGCCTAGGTCGCGAAGAGTAACCTCAGGGACATATCGGGAGAGTTCCCATTTCATTTTTCGAGGGACAGACATGTGCTGGAGATAAGACAGTGGGTACATCCTCTCCATGTTTGGGAGAAAGAATCTTCTACCCCCTATCTGACGGAGCCATTTATAATCTCCATCATACAAGGAATAGCCGCCCTCGCTAATACGGTCTCCAAAGAAGAAGGCAGGCTTCTCCAGCGGAACGCGAGCATCCGTTGTGAATGCTGCGTCAATCATAAGCTCCCGAAAGGTTGCCATGTCAACATTTGAGAGCCTCCTCCTGCGCTCCTGCGACCCATCAGCAGTCACAGGAATAGTCCTTTGCAGCACAAAGGTCAAATCACGGTCAGCACCACCTACGTGCCCGAAGTGGCGCCTCTTGGAGAGTGGGGCAGAAGTGTGTTGCACTGCAGAAGAAGATGACATTTAATCAGAAAAAAGGTTAAGTGTCTATAGTCCAGACGTAGAAAAGATACTGGACGCAGAAATTATCAAAATCCGCGTCCAAACCTGAATATCCGCGTTCAGACGCAGAAGAGATACTGGACGCAGAAATTGCCAAAATCCGCGTCCAGACCTGAAAATCCGCGACCGTAAGGCCAACAGGAAGCCTGCGTTTTGAAATTGATTGAGGCTAAATCTGCACACAAATTACAGAATATTAGATTTAAGAATAAAAAATATGCAAGTGCTCAATTCTTTCGCTATAGCAAGTGGCTATGCGGGTCGTGATCCACAAGGAGGGTTTGCGATGGAAGCTTTTACGGTTCTTTTATTGAAATCATTATCAAAACCAAACGAGAGTTCTTCTCAGTTTTTAAAGTTTAAGAAAAAGAAAAAAAAGTTATAGTTAAAGTTAGAAGAAAATGGAAGATGAAGAAGGTTGAAAATCAGAAAACGATGAAAAGCGATTAAGTACAATGAAGTGGAGATGATAGAGTTGGACGAAGTGGTGTTTGTGATTTAATTTACAGAAATGAAAGAAAAGAAATAAAACAATTGCTTACCTTCTTTTCGTCAAAAGCTTACCTTGAGTCTTCAGCGATGATTTTACCTTGAAGTGGAGGCATTCAGCGCATAGCCCATAAGATTTGAGTATTGGTCTTCGTCCACATTACATTATCAAGACTACTTCAGGAATGAAATGATACAGAGAGAGACTCTATTCCATCGTCATGAGCTATCGGTGGCACTCGCAATGGCAAGGCTCTTTCGATGCTTTTAGACTCACTTGGAAGACGATTGTACGAAAAAGAATAGTAAAATAGAAAAGAAGAAGAAGAAGAAGACTAAATAGAAGTACATACACATAAAAAACCTCGATTCGATTACATAACAATCAAAGAAAAGAAAGAAAACCTTACACCATTGTCACTATAGCTCAAGCTTCATTCTTGTTCTTCGATGAAAGTCGATCTCCTCTGAATTACATAAATGCAAATTACAATTACATAAAAAGGAAAAACAAAAACCTAAACTAAGAAATGGAAAAATAGTTTAAAATCCTAACTCTGCATTGACGTCCACTTTCAGCACAGAAAATGCCTTTTTATAGGCCAAAAACCCAACAACCAAGATCCCGGGGAGGTCGGGGGAGTTCACGCTCCCCCTAACTCCCCAAGATTGCCGCGAAAACGCGGCCCAAGCCGCGTTTCCGCGGCAAGGGTGTGGCCAGATGGCCACACCCTGTTGGTGGGTCATCCGGGAGTTTCTTCTGACTTTATCCTTTGTTGGTTTCTTCGTTTGAGCTCCAGATTCTGACGAAATGGCCTTGAATTCTTGGCTTTAACCGATCGATTCTGAGAGGATTCTTCTCAACCGGTTCAACCTCTTGATTTTTCCCTGATTTTATGTGTACGAATTAACTCTGATTTAATTCAGAATTCTGGTGGGCTTTTGGGCTCATTTCTCTTCATCTCCTTAAGGATTGGGCCTGCAAATAAATTAAACAAATAATTAGGACAATGCAGGCTTTTATTCTAAAATAAGTATGGAAATGTGACATTAAATATGCAACATTAGTGACCAATCACACCCCCATACCTATCTTTTGCTCGTCCTCGAGCAAAACAACAACTAACTATACTAGAGATTATTAGACCACTTTCGCAGGTCGCGCGATTGCACTGAGCATGTGCAACAAGCCGTTAAACCTCTAGGTTCCCCCTAGAGGACGAGTTTTGTCTCGTGAGGGTTTTCAGCGGATTGCACCCACAAAATCCATAAAGAAAGAGAAATAAAGAGTTAGTATTTTCGAAAAGCATTTTGAAAGAGAAAAATATTTGAAATATGATTGTAAGATCTAAGCAATCTATAAGTTATAGGGAAGCCGAATTTTTCATTTCTAAACTTAGTCTCTATTCAAAATTTGTTATCAATCAAAGTAAGGAGTCAAATTGTGCTTCTCATCTAGTCTATTACTTTACCCTAAGTCATATGCACCTTGTGACTGTGAAAATTTTGACTTAGGGTTCATTAACTCTAACTCTTATGCCTTATTTATATTTTTTTTATATATATACTCTCTTTTTTTTTGTGGTATTATTCCTTAGTTTTATTAGGCTTTCTAATCTGCCCATGTAACGAGCCTTTAATCGATGACTCCCAGACCAGACGGTCTTAGGGCACCAGGTGAGAAGACACCCCTAGGACTTAAGGACTCGAGCAAACAAGGCCACAAAACTAAGGATTTTATTATATGAACCTCTTTTAGGCGTGAATACTTATGCTTTATTAGGCACAAATACCCAGCTTAATCAGAGGATTTTTCTTTTCAAACTTATCTAATCATCTTTCGCATAAATACCAAGGCTTGCTTAGGCCAAAGCACCTAGCTAGTCAATAATTAGACTTGTTTTTTTTTTTTCAAACTCATCTAATTATCTTTTGCATAAATACTAAGGCTTTCTTAGGCCAAAGCACCTAGCTAATCAATAATTAGATTTGTTTATATATTTATATTTTTTATAAGGCATAAGAATTTTTGTTTTTTGAACCCTAAGTGTGTAAGTGTATGAAGTGTGCATATTTCATCAAGGTAAAGATCAAGACCAAATTACTTTGACAAATTATCTTCCTAACTCTAAAAATCAAACAAATAATCTTATTTTGACCAAGTATAAGAAATCCTAATTTAGATTTTCCTATTCCTTAAAATTAACTTAATTTCTTACAAAAATAAGTCAAAATATTGTTTATATTTTTCAAAAAGTTTTTTAAAAGTAAAGAAAAGTGTTAAATTTTTTTTTTTTAAGAAAAAGAAAAGTTATGTTAGACCCTCCCCCACACCTATCTCATGCATTATCCTCAATGTATGAATTAATGCATAGATGCATGAAAAAGAAGAAAGGGAAGGAAAATGGTTACCTTAAGGTGGTGGTTCCGGTGGTGGTCTGATTGGTCCACGAAACATGGCCCAATCAACTTTTCTTGGGTCTCGGAGGAACCCACCAGAAATTACATTAATATAACCCATGAAAAGATGTGTCCATTAAGGATTTTTATTAAGTATGTGACCCCATCTAATTTCCATATTCCATAACTAATTTCGGAGTCAAATTTGTCAACCACCTCGTCCCAGAATGGAGTATGAAATGATAGAACAGTTGGCTTGGACTCAGGAAGGACAGGAACTAATACCGACTCAGGAAGGTGACTTAAGTCAAATAAAGGTTCAGGAGTCGAAATAGGTTCAGAAATTGGGTCCAAGTCAAGAAGTTGAGACTCCAGTCCACATGTATTTTCCAACAATGGAATGTGACCTAATATGGGTGATTCCAGTTCAGGAATGATAGGTGGAGGAATCAAAACTGACTCTAGAATATTACTGAAGTTTGGTAACAAAACGGGAGTCAAAATTGATTCAGAAAGTTGAACTGGATCACATATGTGAGAATCTAGGTCACATATCTCATTGAGTTCAATATCAAAAAATTGATAACTTGCCAATTTGTCAATAGGATCTTCGAAAGTGTAAAGTTGGTCAAGTTCAACATGATCCTCAAAGATAGGTGATTCAATTTCTTTATGAATTGATACAGGATCGAATGTTGACTCCGGGAAAAGATTGAAGTCAGGTGAAGATACCGGAGTCATAATCGAATCAGGAAATAGAATTGAATCACTAAGTTGGGGTTCAGGATCATAATCATTTTCAAGTTCTATTTCAGGAAAAGGAAAACTAGCCAAACTATCAATATCACTTGGAGTTTGGGTAAGTTCACATGGTTGTTCTGAAATGGAATCTTGATTTCCAAAACTACATGACTCTTCGGCTCTAACAGAATAGTTAGTGACATCAGGACGGTGGGAACGTAGAGATTCGACCATCATATCTATGTCACGATTACGAGTGTTTTGAGCCTGAGTCATGGCTTCAAGCATCTTTTCATAGTTGATAGGTTCATTATTTTGATGAAAAGATGAAGAATTGTCTTGGAAGTGGTAGTGAAATTGTGAGTCCATCAGATTTGGGATTTGTGTTTGGACTCACGCATACTCATTTCCATAATTGATGGTTTCCTATTTTGGACGGGTGGAACTGAGTATGAATCTTGAACATAATGTGGACTGGGTGGAGAAGGAGGGCAAGGTGGTTGGAAATTATGCTCGGTGGAGGTGAATCCCCACTGACTCGGTGAAGAGTTGAAATCATTATGGAAATTATAGTTATTAGATGGGGGGTATGGGTCATATTGATTCGGATAAGACCAATCTGGCACACTAGGTTGGTCAAAGTTATGATATGCCGGGTTGGTAATATCCGAAAATGAAGTCGGTGTGTAATATGGATTATTATTGTAGTTGAAAAAATTATTATTATAGTCCATATCACACAATAGAATACAAACAAAGAAAAATAAATAAATAAACAAACAAAAAAGAGAAAATTCTAGCCTAAGTTAGGGTAGACTTAGGACCTAGACGACTCCTAACTGGTTAGACTGTCCACGGGAGGTCTAATGTAGACTTTAACCACAAGCTAATCGGCCAGGTCAGGGCAAGGTTGGTGGGAGGTTTTCCGTCAAAGACGTTCCTTAATTAAATAACCACCAACCTTCGGGCTTTCGGCCCTCAATCCCTTTCCTAGACACTGATTTTGCAGGAGTTAGATTCCAACATTTTTCCCCCTTAGGATAATCTCCTAATTGAGTCCGAGATGTCCCTAGGGCCAACGTCTACTCAATTTTAGTTAGGCTTGGGTTAGTGAGTGCTTGGAATCTGATTTTTGGGCTAAGGAAGGGTGTTTAAATCCCCACCTTATCTTGTTATGGGTTAGTGCCCTTAAAATAATTTTGTGCAAGTGTACAAGATATGTAAGATTCACTCAAAGCGATTTAAACAACCACGAAGTGAGTCCTATGCTAAATGCAATGCATACGTACCTTGCTCCAGCACTCTTCAACAGTAAAAAATAAAGGAATTAAAAAGACACGTGCCTAAAATGCAAATGTCTAATCAATTTTTTTCTTTTCAACAAATATTTTACTGTTGATTATTAGCAGTCTTATGTTATGGCATATAAAAAATTAAAGTTGCAGCAAACTAAAATTTGCAAAGCTAGCAGCCCTGTAAAAATCTGTTAGTAGTCAACTCTTTATTGCCGCGGATCCGCGGCTTTTGCCGTGAAAACGCGGCAATTCAGAGGGCAATGGGTCTCTGCTTTCTAGAGCAGAGGCCCAATACCACTTGTATGTCACTGCAAACTTATTTTCCTGCTTTGCTTGCCCTGTAACCTGCAACAGAGAAGAAAATTCGTTTAGTTCTAAAAAATTTGCAATAAAAATTCAGATTTCAATAAAAAACATGTTACCCTCCCTGGCAACGGCGCCAAAATTTGATTGAGGCTAAATCTGCACACAAATTA
This sequence comes from Agave tequilana, assembly GCA_038442645.1. Classification (NCBI taxonomy): domain Eukaryota; kingdom Viridiplantae; phylum Streptophyta; class Magnoliopsida; order Asparagales; family Asparagaceae; genus Agave; species Agave tequilana. The sequence goes on from JAVJIF010006531.1 coordinate 74,904, forward strand.
CAGAATATTAGATTTAAGAATAAAAAATATGCAAGTGCTCAATTCTTCCGCTATAGTAAGTGGCTATGCGGGTCGTGATCCACAAGGAGGGTTTGCGATGGAAGCTTTTACGGTTCTTTTATTGAAATCGTTATCAAAACCAAACGAGAGTTCTTCTTAGTTTTTAAAGTTTAAGAAAAAGAAAAAAAAAGTTATAGTTAAAGTTAGAAGAAAATGGAAGATGAAGAAGGTTGAAAATCAAAAAACGATGAAAAGCGATTAAGTTCAATGAAGTGGTGATGATAGAGTTGGACGAAGTGGTGTTTGTGATTTAATTTACAGAAATGAAAGAAAGAAATAAAAACAATTGCTTACCTTCTTTTCGTCAAAAGCTTACCTTGAGTCTTCAGCGATGATTTTACCTTGAAGTGGAGGCATTCAGCGCATAGCCCATAAAATTTGAGTATTGGTCTTCGTCCACATTACATCATCAAGACTACTTCAGGAATGAAATGATACAGAGAGAGACTCTATTCCATCGTCATGAGCTATCGGTGGCACTCGCAATGGCAAGGCTCTTTCGATGCTTTTAGACTCACTTGGAAGACGATTGTACGAAAAAGAAAAGTAAAATAGAAAAGAAGAAGAAGAAGAAGACTAAATAGAAGTACATACACATAAAAAACCTCGATTCGATTACATAACAATCAAAGAAAAGAAAGAAAACCTTACACCATTGTCACTATAGCTCAAGCTTCATTCTTGTTCTACGATGAAAGTCGATCTCCTCTGAATTACATAAATGCAAATTACAATTACATAAAAAGGAAAAACAAAAACCTAAACTAAGAAATGGAAAACTAGTCTAAAATCCTAACTCTGCATTGACGTCCACTTTCAGCACAGAAAATGCCTTTTTATAGGCCAAAAACCCAACAACCAAGATCCCGGGGAGGTCGGGGGAGTTCACGCTCCCCCTAACTCCCCAAGATTGCCGCGGAAACGCGGCCCAAGCCGCGTTTCTGCGGCAAGGGTGTGGCCAGATGGCCACACCCTGTTGGTGGGTCATCCCGGGAGTTTCTTCTAACTTTATCCTTTGTTGGTTTCTTCATTTGAGCTCCAGATTCTGACGAAATGGCCTTGAATTCTTGGCTTTAACCGATCGATTCTGAGAGGATTCTTCTCAACCGGTTCAACCTCTTGATTTTTCCCTGATTTTATGTGTACGAATTAACTCTGATTTAATTCAGAATTCTGGTGGGCTTTTGGGCTCATTTCTCTTCATCTCCTTAAGGATTGGGCCTGCAAATAAATTAAACAAATAATTAGGACAATGCAGGCTTTTATTCTAAAATAAGTATAGAAATGTGACATTAAATATGCAACATTAGTGACCAATCAGAAATCCAAGACTTATGAAAAATTTCTAAGTACTTGGACTCAGGTGCGAGATTCATAAAAGACCAGCACCTGATATCACAAAATGCAAGGATCAAGTCCGCGTCCGAACCCTTCACAATTAGAAATATTCTAAGTAAAGAATTCGAAGCGCAGGGCTTACTGGCACTCTAAATCCAATAAACAAGCGCATCCCCAAGTGGATAAAAGCGGTGGGGTCATCAAACCCGCGCCTTGTTTATCAACTCAAAGACCACGTCTGAGAAAGAGGGATTTTTAGGAATCCATGAACTTTCATTAATGGCGAAGTTTAAGACTAAGGGCATTATACTTGAGATTGGGGCTTCCTGTGCGGAGGAACCGCCCCTCTGGGCCTCAACGACGGCCGCTTTTGAAGATGATGCAGTTGGCTTGGCCTTGGGTGCCATCGTTGATCAAGAATCCGATGATGGACGATGAAGAAATGAAAAGAGACAGAGAAGACTCTTTTTCAAAGAACCCTAATAGATGCGCTCGAGACGAAAGAGATATCTCTCTGACTGTTGCCATTTATAGGCACGAAGATTTGCAAAGATACGCGGCGCGTGGCTCGATTTGTTCGGCATCGAGTCATCGCTTGACGCGTGGACAGCTCATTTAATATACCGGGAAGTCCGCGCGCCAAAAAGAGATGTCCCGTCGCTTCCCCAGAACAAGTGGCGGTGCACTCATGATATGGCACAGATTCGCACCCAACACGCGCACCTCTTCGATGGACGTGCCCCGTCAGCACAGCCATAGTCACGTCCAGAAAGTCGCGTCCTTACTCGAAAGGATGCGTCTCTTCGAAGTTCGCTTCCTTCCAATCCGGCCTACATCGCGTCTGCCCAATGGAATATCAGTCGCATTTTCATTTCCAAAGGACGCACCCCATGAAAGTCGCGTCTTTAAAGCAGTACTATCTCTGCTCTTCAAAAAGAACTGGCGTTCAGTCCTTACTTCTGTAAATCAGTTTAACAGTACACTGGCACAAGTAGACGACTGTCCACTCCTGGCTTAAAGTGCACCCACGACAGACTTAAAGCAATCGGGGAGGTTTAGACTGTGTATCTAAACACTCAACTCGATCAAATTCTGATGACTTCAAAGAGTTCTACAGTACACTCACGAAGACCATACTTCAGATAAGATCAAATCTGGAGCATTAACAGTCCAGTCATAAGGGTAAGCTCAGCTAGCGTCCAAAGTATTTCAAAATCCGTCCCAGTTAACCGCGGAATATCGAAAACTTTGGTGGGGTTCTGTAGGCTGTCTAAAAATCATTAAAGACAAGCTATTAAAAAAGGCAGAGTTTCAGGTTCTAGATGCAGGACTAATGATGGCCATCCGCGTCTCAACCTCAAGGCGCGTGGGCTCAACACCCGCGTCTCAACATCAAGGCGCATGGGCTCAACACCCGCGTCTCAACATCAAGGCGCGTGGGCTTGACACCCGCGTCTCAACATCAAGGCGCGTGGGCTCGACACCCGCGTCTCAACCTCAGGGCGCAGGGGTCCAAGGCCCACGTCTCTGTTATAACCGCCCTGGTTACGGGGACAGTCACCGCCCACATAGCGGGGAAGTTAGCCCCTCATTGTGGAGCACTTTTAGGGGGCACGTTCACCCCTGGAGCCTCTATAAATAGCCCCGCCGCTATGAGGAGAAGGGGAGGAAAAAAAAGAGACCAGAGATAGACAACAGACTACACCCAGGCAGACAGAGAGGGAGAAGCAAGAGAGAGCTCAACTCTTCAGCAAGCTTGCTGCGTACAAGTTGCTCTTTGCCTACTTTCTCTTTGAGAGTTTTGGTAGACAGAGCTGTGCTACTCCTTCTACCAGCCGAAGAGAAGATCCCCGAAGGTCTAGACGGTCACCCGGTCAACAGAGAACAAGATTCACTCTCCATCGCCACACGAAGAACCCAGCCTTAAACAAAGGGAGGATTCAAGACTCAACATCCTCCCTCCCTTGTAATCGGAAGACCAATATGTTGTAATCTTCTATCCAATCAAAAGAATTTTACAATCGAATCTTTCTTTTCCCGACGCATACAACTTGTCCCCCTCAAAAGCGTAGGAGCAGGTTGAGTTAAAAGTTGCCTTATCTCTGAGATCGCCACAGGAGCTTCAAGATTGGGGACTGTAATAGCTTCCTGTGTGGCAACCTTGAGTACAGGTTCAACAATGAGGACTTTCTCTATCAAAGCCTCAATAGGAATGTCCATTGCATCAATGTCCATGATAGGCTCTTTTGCTTGAAACGGTGTAGCATCACCGCAGTCATTACGACAATGTCAATAACAATGAATATCAAATTCTGATGTCTTACCAGGTTGAGGAGACATAGATGGCAAATCCTCCTGGAGTCCTCCTTGCTGAGAAGATTACTTAGTCACAGATGGTGCGCTTATAGAGACCACCTCGATGCTGATCTTGAGAACTTCCATGCCTACTAGCTGAGTCAGTTTCTCAATCATTTCAGTAATGTTTGAGGAGGTTTCGCCTTCAGCGGTAGCAGTGTCCCCTGCAAAATATTATCCAAGCAGATGATAAAATATCATTTTTATATCCGATAACAGAAGCCATGGGGGAAAAGAAAGGATCCTAGATGGCAGCTGTGTCTCTGGGGGTGTTGCTTGCATTTCCTCTTCTATCTCATGCGAGAATTTGCTGACATCAAAAGGAGCAGGCTCAGATCTAATATCATGGTCGTCTCCTTCAGGCAACAAAGATAATACTTTAACCAAGGGAGCCTTGGCAATTGGTGCTTTCCCACCAATTGGTCCAGCAGTCGGACTGGATTCAGAAAATTATGATCGAGCTAAACCTGCACAAGAAAAATATAAACTTTTAGAATAGTGTTAGGTCTTCAATTCTACTGTGTAGCCTAGGGCTAATGGGTCGTGATCCACAGGGAGGGACAGTGATGGAAGCTTTATAGTAAGTTTCTTCTTTTAATTAACTAAAAGAGATTTGAGAGTTCTCTTCTTAGTTTTAAAAGAAAATAAAAATAGTCAAGAGGAAGATGGTAGAAGAAGAGATGGTGGTATTGTTGTTGTTTTAGCAATAAAAGAAAAGGAACCAAAAAGAGATAAAGAAAAATATTGATGCAAAAATCAGAAATAAAAAGAAATAAAAGAAGAATATTTACCTCTACTGTTGAACCATAATGAAATTTACCTTAGCATGGAGTAAAGCAAAGTAGTAGAAAAGAATAAAGGAAAGCAAGGCTTCGGCGAGATTGAGCATAATGAAGAAAAGTGAGAAGCCTCCATTGATTATCACTTAATATAAGCTACTTGAAGAAAAGATTACAATAGTTTCACTCTGCAATAACTCTTCCTCTGTTTTAATCAGGTAACTCTCTCTAACCTACAAGAAAATAAGAAAATAAAAATTACATTGAAGAAGAAAAGAAAAACCTAAACTAAAGCTCTCTCTCTGAGATGGTGCCTTTTTTGCCTTCAAGGTATGAGGATATTTATAGGAGAAACCAGAGGGATAGAAAGTGTATGAAGATAGGAAGAGCTGGATATTTCTGAATTTGAATTTTCCCCTTATCTCCAAACTTGATTTGATTTATCTAGAAATTCAAATCTGATCTACAACTTGTTGACGTATTGATTGCTGAATATCACTTATCAAATGATAAAATTAGAAAGAGTGATCAACAGAAGAATTGAATCCCTTTAAGTTTTCTTTCTGTAACATCTTGAATCATTAGATTTGAATTTCGGTAGCGAATGTTATGATTAAAATGCTAAAATGTATCCATCCTAAATCCGAATCTAAATTGCTTCATCTCATCCGTTGATCTTCTCTCTATCCATTTAACCTCTTGAATTTTCAATTTATCTTCTAGAATTGATAAGATATCCATTTATCATCAGAAAAAATGATAGGGTTTTCAAACAGTCTATTTTTTCCTTGAAATTAGATGATGTTATCTTATCTGATATATCCAGTTTTCAGATAAGATAGCTTCTAGAACCTTTGGATTTGAATCGATCCCTTTTCTTTTGAACTTTTAAACTTAATTGGATAAATTTCATGATTATCTTCTCCCTATCATACCCTGCATGAATTAGGACATTAAGACAAGTTATTTGCAATATTCATTACAGAATATATGTAGGAATGTAATAATATTTATGCAATATATGTGTCCAAACACACCCCCACACTTATCTTTTGCTCGTCCTCGAGCAAAACAAGGAGAAAAGAAAAACTAAACTGACCAAATCTAACTCACTTTTGTAGAAATCACGGTTGCACTTAGCACATGTAACAAGCTGTTAACCCTCTAGGTTACCCCTAGAGGATGAATTTTATCTCGTGAGGGTTTTTAGTGGATTGCACCCACAAAATCCATGAAGAAAAAAGAAATGTTGTTAGTATTTTTTTTTGAAAACGTATTTTGAAAGGAAAAAAATATTTGAAGTATTAATGTAAAATTTCAAGTAATCTATAAATCATAGGATTATCAAAACTTAATCATTTTTAAACTTAGTCTTTATTCAAAAACTTATTTTTAATCAAGGTAAAGATTAAAATTGTATTTCTCATCTAGTCTATTATTTTACCCTAAGTCATATGCATCTTATGACCGTGAAAATTTGGCTCAGGATCCTTCAACTCTAACTCTTATGCCTTATTATTTTCTTTATGTTTTTAATCCATGGCGGTAATATCCCTTAGCTCTATTAGGCTTTCTAATTCGCCCATGTAACGAGCCTTAGTCGGTGACTCCCAAACCAGACGATTTTAGGGTACCGGGTGAGAGAACACCCCAAGGACTTAGGACTCGAGCAAACAAGACCACAAAACTAAGGATTTTTATTTATATTAACCCCTTTTAGGTATTAATACTTATCCTTTATGAGGTACAAATACCCAGCTTAATTAGAAGATTTTTTTTGATATATGTATATATATATTTTTTATATAAGGCATAAGAATCTTTGTTTGAGAACCCTAAGTGTATAAGTCTATAAAGTATGCATATTTCATCAAGATAAAATTAAGACTAAATTACTTTTTCAATTTTTCTTCCTAACCTCAAAATCAAACATATAATTTTATTTTGACAAAGTATAAGAAATCCTAATTATGATCCTCTTATTCCTCAAAATTAACTTAATTTCTTACAAAAATAATTCAAAATATTAATTTTCATTTCAAAAAGTTTTTAAAGAAAGGATTTTTTTTAAAAATTAGTAAAGTTAGTATGTTAGAGAATCCTCCCCCACACCTAACTCATGCATTATCCTCAATGTATGAATGAAATGCAATAATATATGAAAAAGGAGAAAGGGAAGAAAAATTTTCACCTCAAGGTAGTGGTTTCGGTGGTGGTCTGATTGGGCCAAGCATTTCTGCACAATCTAGATACTGTGAATTTTCATGGAACCCACCTTTCAGGACCTCTTTCTTATTAGCATTTTTATACTCCCAATATGAATAGGATTATGCAAGATCCTAATATGAAATTTTTCTCGGTTATATGACCAATCTTAGGATATCATCACAGAGTCATATGGATCTAAACCTTGGTCCAACAGTGGAATGTGGTTTTGTGGAATAGATGATTTGGGCTCAACAATGAAAGGAATAGGAACCAATACTGACTCGGGAATAAAACTCAAATCAAGTTTAGGTTCGAGAGTCGGAGTTCGTTCATGGATTTGGTCCAAATCATAGAATTCAAGTTCACATTCATTTTCCAACAATGGAATGTGACTATCCAATATAGTTTGTTCATGTTCAAGCTCTATAGGGATAGAAATCAGTGTTGACTTCGGAATTGGGTCCAAATCTGGTAAGATATCAGAGTCAGTATAGATTCAAAAAGTGAAACTGAATCACAACATTGAAAATCAGTGCCACATTCATTTTCAAGTTCAATCTCATTGAAATAAAAACTTGCCAATTTGTCATTGGTTGATATTGATCAAGTTCAAAATTATGTGGTGAAATTGAATCTTAGTTAAAATCTCCAAGATACCATAATTCTTCATCAATATGCCTAGGACAATCAGGAATGGTCAAAAATATGTTAGGTAGAATTTTCTCATTCCTATCATTAATTGTGTTCACCAAATGACTCACTTTTGTTTCTAACCTATTGAGAGATTGGAGACAATCCGTTTGGGATTGAATAATATCATTTTGGGACTGAATCATGAATTCCATAATCTTTTCTAAGTCAACATGTTCTTCTTGTTGTGGTTGGACTTTAAAATTAGAGTAAGGATCTTGGATTTGGGAATTATTTGGGAGAATTGAGTCCGCTATGATTTGTACTTGTCGTATGGACTCAAGGAAGGCTTCAAAAGTCTTTTCTAAAGAATATTTCTCTTCTATAGGTTGGTCTTTGTATGGATTATATGAAGTTGTTTGTTGGTAAGGTTGTTGATAGTAAGACTCGGGGGAGTTGTATCCCCACTGACTTGGTGAATAGTGGTGATGATTGTCACATTCTTATTCATAGTACTGGGATTGGGGCATATATTGATTCGGATAAGACCAATCTGGCATACTTGGTTGGTTAGAGTTATGTAGTGTCGGGTTGATAATATCTGGATTGAAAGAGGTTAGGTGAAATATGGATTTGAGTTATAATCAGAATAATTGTAATTATAATCCATTTTCACAAGAACAAACAAAAACAGACAAATAAACAAACAAGAAAATAAAGAAAAATCGAGCCTATGTTGGGGTAGAGCTTAGACCTAGACGACTCCTAACTGTTGATTATCCACAGGAGGTATATTGCAGAACCTGACCAAAAGTTAATCAGCCAGGTGGGGCAAGATTGGTGGGAGGTATCCATGCCTAAGCAACGGGCCTAATTATGCCAAAACAGCAGCCTTCAGGGTTTCGCTCCTCAATCCCCAACCTTAGACACCGATTTGGCAAGAGTCAACTTCTAATAACTTTCCCCTTAGGTCAATCCCTATTTGAGTCTGAGATGTCCCTAGGGCCAACGTCTACTCAATTTTATGTTAGGCTGGGTTAATGAGTGAGGAGATAATTTTTGGGCTAAGGAAGGGTAATCACTTCCCCACCTTATCTTGTTTAAGGATATGCCCTTAGTCCTTTTAGTGTAGTGTACAAGTATAAAGTGAAAAGTAACATTCAAGCAATATGAATCACTCAAAATATATTTTCTAAACTATATGCAACGCATACATACATTTGCTCTAGCACTCTTCAATAGTAATGTAAAGAAACGAAATAGACAGATACCCTAAGATGCAAGAGTCTAAACGTTTTTTAGCATTTACAAAGCAACAAGTTACTGTGGATTAGAAATATGTACAGAGTGAGTTAAACAGATAAACTAATAACTGCAGAGAGCTAATCTCTGAAAAGCTCTGCAAGAGACTACAGTTAGTAGTTCATCACAGTTGTGGGCTCTGATGCTCTGCCTTCTTGGACAGAGGCACAGAGTAGCAATATGTCCACTGCAACTCCTAATTTTCTGTAATTAGCCCCTGTACACCGAAACAAAAAAGAAAAAGGGATTAATTCGTTAAAGTAAATTAAAAAGAAAGAAAACTTGCCGTCCCTCCCCAGCAATGGCACCAAAATTATGATCGAGCTAAACCTGCACAAGAAAAATACAAACTTTCAGAACAGTGCTAGGTCCTCAATTCTATAATATAGCCTAAGGCTAACGGGTCGTGATCCATAGGGAGGGACAGCGATGAAAGCTTTTTAGTAAGTTTCTTCTTTTAATTAACTAAAAGAGATTTGAGAGTTCTCTTCTCAGTTTTAAAAGAAAATAAAAATAGTTAAGAGGAAGATGGTAGAAGAAGAGATGGTGGTATTATTGTTGTTTTAGCAATAAAAGAAAAGGAACCAAAAGAGATTAATAAAAATATTGATGCAAAAATCAGAAATAAAAAGAAATAAAAGAAGAATATTTACCTCTACTGTTGAACCATAATGAAATTTACCTTAGCATGGAATAAAGCAAAGTAGTAGAAAAGAATAAAAGAAACCAAGGCTTCGGCGAAATTGAGCACAATGAAGAAAAGTGAGAAACCTCCATTGATCGTCACCTTCAATATAAGCTTCTTGAAGAAAAGATTACAATAGTGTCACTTAACAATAACTCTTCCTCTCTTTTAATCAGGTAACTCTCTCTAACCTACAAGAAAATAAAAAAATAAAAATTATATTGAAGAAGAAAAGAAAAATCTAAACTAAAGCTCTCTCTCTGAGATGGTGCCTTTTTGCCTTCAAGGTATGAGTGTATTTATAGGAGAAAACCAGAGGGATAGAAAGCGTATGAGGATAGGAAGAGCTAAATATTTCTGAATTTGAATTCTCCCCTTATCTTCAAACTTGAGTTGATTTATCTAGAAATTCAATTCTGATCTGTAACTTGTTGACGTATTGATTGCTGAATATCACTTATCAAATGATAAAATTGGAAAGAGTGATCAACAGAAGAAACATATCACTTTAAGTCTTCTTTCTGTTACATCTTGAATCATTAGATTTGAATTTCGATAGCGAATGTTATGATTAAAATGCTAAACTGTATTCAGCTTAAATCTGAATCTAAATTGCTTCATCTCATCTGTTGATCTTCTCTCTATCCATTTATTCACTTAAATTTTCAGTTTGTCTTCTAGAATTGATAAGATATACATTTATCTTCAGAAAAACTGATAAGGTTTTCAAACATTCCATTTTTCCCTTGAAATTAGATGATATTATCTTATCTAATATATCCAGTTTTTAGATAAGATAGCTTTTAGAACCTTTGAATTTGAATCGATCCCTTTTTTTTTGAACTGTTGAACTTAATTGGATAAATTTCATGATTATCTTCTCCCTATCATACCCTGCATGACCTAAGACTTTAAGACAACTTATTTGCAATATTCATTGCAGAATATATGTAGGAATGTAATAATATTTATGCAATATATGTGTCCAAACAGGGGATCTTCAAGACCGGCATCATAATGCTTGGGGAGCTCGGTTGTGTTTTGACTCCTTTGCCTGAGGCCATCAAGGACGTTGATGGAGCTTCTGACTGAGGCTCTTCCGCAACTTCTACCCTTTCTGAAGCAGCAGGGCCTCTACCACGCTGACTCTGAATGAGCGGAGAGGCCACCTTCTCTTCTTCCTCAGACTCCATGGGGTCAACCCTGATTGAGAAGCACCCTGCAATGGAACTTCAGCTTCAGGCTCTTTTCGTGCCTTCTTCCGACTTGAACCACCTGCAGAGGAGGATGGATGGGCATGCTTCGCTACGGCTTGGCGAGACTTTCTTACAGAGTGTTCTTCTGCATTTTCAACAACGCGCCATGCCGCTTCATATGCACCAGCCTCTTTCTCAGCCTCCAAATACTCGTTCATTCCCTTCTTATGAACAATCATGGATCCCTTACAAGCACTGTAGGTGGACTTAATGGCTTTAATGCATGAGGCATTCATTCCATAACCTGGCACCATATTGGCAATAACATACCAAGTGCAAAAGCTGAGGTTGGTATATAAATTGGGGGATCGCTGAGGAAGACTGAACATTGTCCCTGTCCCTCCAGCCACGTGAAAGTATCATGTCCATGCCCCTTCGATTAGATTCTCGCTGAAGTGAAGGCTAATATTCAAATTTCCCATGTAGAGCTGATCATACTCGAATTGGCCAGCAAATCAGCTTGGTAGATATGGCTCGATCGTGCAGGTGTCACCTTAGCGAAAAATGAGATATCCAGGTTGAATATTCATCTGCCAACAAAAGACACCGGTCGATAAGGTGGTATACCCATCTGGCCCTGCGAAGTCCAGGAAACGGTCCCCAAATGACGTATCCTGAATGTCGGGGAAGCATCAGACCAACTGATAGTTGAAGTCGCTATGAATGGCTCTCCTAATATAGAATATATAGGCATGTTGCCAAGTCAAGCGCTTCTGAAGAAATGGCACAAAGTTTTTTGATGTGTGTGCTACCGTTATCTGAGATGGGCAATGCATAACATATTATGCCACCAAGTAGGTATAGGAAGTTCGACTCTAGGATTAGGCACCTTGACCTCAGGATCACCATGCTAGTCAATAAGCGCATTACCATCATCATCTGTCAGAGCTTCTACTTTGCAGAATATCTTGGTTAATACCCGAAGCCCGCTCTAAATGCATCCCACCATCATTGGAAGAAGGGCAATACTTTGACCAAATGCCAGTAGGACAGCGGCGTATACCACATCGGCTACTATAACTTCATGGGAAATTGTCTGAACGATGCACCATTTCAACCACAGCATTAAGAATCCAGCTAGCAAGGCTCTGTTGGAAATAGGGGTCTTAGCCTGATAGTGAAAATTTTGAAGACTATGCCGAAAATATCCTCGACTAATTCTGTGGTATACGAGGACGTTAATGCACTGATGCTCTCCTTATTTGCTGCATTTGTGCTTGTAGCCAGGCGAGTCAATCGGTTATCCTTATATTCTAGACCATTGAAAGGTAATCCACTCAGGCTATCTGCTTGACCCCTCCAGACCTCAAACCAGTAATTTCAGTGCATATGTGGAACTGACACGACACTTCCCAATATGTCGTATATACCAAAGGAGCACTGTCCTCCATCAGGTACAATTCTTCGACCGACGGACATATTATTCATAAAAAATGTCCCTCATCGCTAACCCAGAGACTTCATACATTTCATGAAGAGTAAATCCCATCTCCCTAACCGGGGTGAAGAATATGTACGTTTCTGGATTACAACACTCTAGCATGGCAAAAAAATGATGATTGCCCTGCGAGATGCCATACTGAACAGCCTGGATCGCGGTATAGAGGCCGATCTGTAGTAGCTCATCCTTCAAATCTTCAAGAGCGAAACCCACCATCTTGGACCACCAATATTTGTCCGAAGAATGGACCCATCCCATCGCCCGGAACTCGCCTTTCTGGAAATCACCCTTCATGGCCATAAGCTGATTAATGAACATGGCCACCTGATGGGGAGTCTCACCTGCGGGATATTCCGCCTTCAATAAACCCAGCAGTCCGACTACATTCCTGTCATGACCCGCTGGGACTACAGTGTGATGAGAGATTCGCCCGAGGGAAACTCCAGATTGCTTCTCTATCAAATCTAACTCCATCAATCGATGAAGGGACATCGATTGAATGGACGACAAGAAAAACATCTTTTCCATATCCGGGAGAAAGAAGCGACGCTCTCCAAGCCGATGAAGCCATTTGTAACTCCCGCCAAGCATCACCTCTACATCCTGATTGATGGAGTCTCAGAATAAGAAATCTGGCTTTCTAATAATGAACGGGCATCCGATTCAAATCTCCCATCTATGATGAGCGCTTATAGAGTCTACGAACTTACCTGACTTAACTTAGTTTGCCGTTCTTGATTCTTCTCAGTTAAAGCCAGCACAGTCATGTTGAGTCCAGAGATGACACTCGGATCCGGGCCACCGATATGACCAAAATGACGTCTCTTCGCCAGAGGGTCTGAGGAGTACTTCACTGCAAAAAGAAAAGAACACAAAGTTAATACTTTAAAAATAGTGAAATTACACCAAGATTTAGAGTTCAAACGAAGGGCTCAACACATGAGACCCGCGTTCTGTGATTAAAATGCGAGGCTCGCATAAAGCCCGCATCTAGACTCCACACTTAGAAAATATTTCTAAGTCTTAAGATTCAAACGCGAGTCTTACAAATGAGACCCGCGTTTAGAAGTCCAAGGACGCGGAATCCCCTGGACTCGCGTTCAATTCGCAGACGAGAAATTCACATTGATAAGACAGAAGAAACACCAGGATCACTAGACTTGTGTTCTGTTTATCAATGCGAGAACCGCGTTTACAAATCAAATGCGGACCAGCGAGATCCGCGTCGACTGTTCAACTTCAATAGAAGTTTTAAAACTTCAAAAAGAAGTTAAGAGACAGTGTCTCTTCATGTTCTTATTGGCAGAAGCCATTCTACTTACCACAAATGGGGGCTTCCTGAAGAGGATAACCACCCACGGTGGTCGGCGCAGCGGCGGCGCTTGAACAAGCAGCAGGCTGCTTAAGTTTTGGGGCCATCTCGATGGTGAAAATCTTTAAAAAGCTTTGAAAAATCTCAAAGCTTTATGGGTTCTGAGAAAGCTTGAGATCTTTTGATTTTCAGACGCGGGTCTGATTGAAGGTGATAAACAGTCAAGTGAATTGACTGTTGAATGACCCGGGTCTTTTATAGGCCTTTCAGTGGCCGAGATATGCGACGCGTATCTCGAGCTCAATCTGAGCCAAACACGAGTCAAACGGGCACTCACGTCTGTGTCTGGAAGCATCCAATGCGATCTTCATGTTTTAAACTGAGAGTCGCGTCTCAAAATCGCATCTCAACACCACCTGAGAGTCACGTCTCAACACCAATTGAGGGTTGCGTCTCTACAGCAACTGAATGTCACATCTCAACTTCATTGAAGCTCGCGTCTACATGGCAATCGTGTCTATGAGGGCCGCGTTCTCTCATATACAAGAAGTATGTACCTGCTTCTACAATAAGTTTGATAGTACACTGCCAAAATAATTGACAACTCTACTGTTTCAATAGTACACCAAAATACAAACCAAAGCTCAAGATAAGTACTAGACTGAGTTTCTAAGACACTTGTGATGATCTTCCCTAGAGGCTTCAAGCAGTTCAATAGTACACTCACGAAGACTAGAATTCAAACGGGATCAAGCTCAGGGCATCTCGAAAGATTGCCAGCCCAATCATGGGGAGCATGAAATCAATATGAAGTCAAAAGTATTTTGAAATCCTTCCCAATCAACCGCGAAGTGTCAAAAACTTTGGAAGGGGTTCTGTAGGCTATTTAAAAATTACTAAGGATAAGTCATCAGATGCGAACCTCACTTCATCACGAAGGTTGTGTTTCAATTAAAACGCGGACCTCGTGTCCAAAGGAAAACAAAAACTTCAGACGCGGGTCTGAGTAATTCTGCGTCTCACGCGGGTCTGAGCAACCTTGCGTCTTATTTCAAAGGTAAGTCTGAGTAATTCTGCGTCTCACGCGGGTCTGAGCAACTTTACGTCTTACTTAAAATGCAGGTCTGAGTAACTCTGCATCCCACTTCAAGCGCAGGACTGAGCAACTCCACATTCTGACTGAGATGTCCGCGTCTACAACAAACAACGCGAGGTCTTCGTCCACCACAAGGCCCGTATTTCTTTTATAACTGATCCTCATTGCTGGGTCAATTAACTTCCCACGTAATAGGAGATTTAATCCCTATTATGGAGGGATTATAGGGTACAATTATTGCCTCTGACTCCCTATAAATAGTCTGAGGAGCTATGAAGGAAAGGAGGACTTTGGGAAGGACTTTTGGAGGACAGAGAAGAAAAAGAAAGACTTTTGAAGATTGAGAGCTGAGAATTCTCAAGCTAAAAGTTTATTGCTTTCCTCTTACTTCTTTTTAAAAAAAGTCCATGAGAGAAAACGAGAAATCAGTGGGCTCTAAACACTCAGTGTGTTCAAAACAGAACCCCTCTCTGATTACTTTTTGAGAGCATTCCGAAGAGAAGCTTGTTCGTTCAGCCGGTTAACGGAGAACATGAATCACTCTCCATCATCACACAGAAGAACCTAGCCTTAAACATAGGTGAGAACCAGTTATTTTCTCCTCTTTGGTAATTGAAATAATTCGTTGTAATTTTTCATCCACTTAAAGAAATTTTACTTTGCGCTTATTTTTTCGACCAAACAACATGCATGGTACTCTTCCAAAAATATGTACTACATTGGCAGGAAGTTACAATAACGATAACATTATTTGATATATGAGAAAACAGCAGTGGTATGGGATGAGCTAAGTACCACATAAATTAGGTTAATAATAACCAACCAGATTAGAGACATATGCTAGGTTTAACATTGATCGGTCACTGATACTGCATATTTATTGTCACATTTTCATATTTATTATATAATAAACTCTATTTTTAGTCCTATTTATTGTCTAATTTATATGCAGGCCCATTACTAAAGAAGAGGGAAGAAATACTAAAGAAGAGGGAAGAAAAACTAGCCCAAAAAGCCCATCAAAATTCTGACTTAATTAAGAATTAATTCAAATCAAAGACCAGACAGATCAGGGCAAATCAGAGAAGATAAAATTAGTTGAACAAGTGGTTTAAACAAGATCTCCACAAATCAATTGGTTAAAGCTGAAGATCAAAGGTGGTTTAGTCAAATCCAGTACCCAAAACTGCAAATCCAGAAAGAGATAAAACTATATCGCGAAACTAGGGAGCACCACCCCCCGGGTGTAGCCAGGTGGCCACACCCTGGCCGTGAAAACACAGCCAAAGCCGCATTTTCACGGCTTGGTTGAATCTGTTGGGCGAGCGTTTGCTCTCCCTATCTTCGTACGCTCTCCCCCATTTAGTTTTTGCCTATAAATACTGGGTTTTTAGAGACTACATGGGAGGATGAAGCAGAGATTAGAATAGATTCTTGTATAGGTTTAACCTAGGTTCTTCTTTTACTTTTATGTAATTTTTATTTTATTTATGTAACTGAGAGGAGAGGACAGTTTCATGGAGGAATAAGAACAAGCTTGTACTGAAGGTGACACCGGTGTAAGTAAGTCTTTTCTTTCATTGTTATTTGAATCAAATCAAGGTTTTTTTTCTTCTTTACTCTTGTTTTTGTTTACTTTCCTCTGATATGTTTGCAATACAAGTGAATCCGATAGCCTCGAGACTGCTTCACCATTGCAAGTGCCATTGGGCCTATGGTGATAAACAACCATTCCTTTGCTAGTTTAGCTTGCTCTTTTATTCGTAGTATAGATCAGGAATGAGGAAGATCCTACACGCCATGCTTGATCACCTTCAGAGACTAGGTAAGTCGTAGCGATGGATCCAAGGTATATGAGCACGAAAGAGATAAGTAAGAATTTTTAGTTTTCTTTTAATTATTAGTTTAGAATTCTACTCCAAAACTAACATTTTCCTCTTTATTTAGTTTTTCCTTTTCTTTTGTAAATAAAACAACAACAACATCATCATCTTTTCTTTTAGCATCTTTTTATATCTTCTAACTTAACCTTTTTGTTTTCTTTTTCTAAAACTGAGAAGAAATTCCTAACATATTTTTGTAAACTCAAAAGGAAACGAACTTACTTAAAAGCTTCCATCGCTAGTCCCTCCTTGTGGATCTCGACCCGCATAGCCACTTGCTATCGCGGTAGTATTTAGAACTTGCACTTCTATTTTGTATTTCTGAAATTTTATATTTTTGTGTGTAGTTTTAAACTCAATCAAATTTTGGCGCTGTTGCTGGGAGGGATGGTAAGTAATTCTCTTTTTAAGTTTACATTTTTGGTTAACTCTGTTCTTTATTCTTGGTGTGCAGTAATAGATATCAAGGAAATTTTTACTGCAGTGGACACATAAGTGGCCATGAACTCTGCTCGAGAAAGCAGAGCCCAGAAGCGCTCAGATTTGCTACATTCCAGTGGCAATATGAGTGAACTACTAACCTGTATTTTTGCGGGTTGGCTGAATTGCAAAGCTAAATTTCTGCAGCTATTAATTTTCTTAATTAACTCACTGTACATACTTTCTAACCTCAACAGTAAATTGATGTTTGTTAAATGCTAAAAATAGTTTAGACTTTGCATTTAGGCACGTGTCTAATTCGTTTACATTTTACATTACTGTTGAAGAGTGTTGGAGCAAAGGTACATGTGCATAGCATGTAGTATAGGAACACTTTTGAATTTTTTACATTGCTTAAATGTTGCTTTTCATGTACACATTGTACTAAATTGATTTAAGAGATTGTCCTATAAACAAGATAAGCTGGGAAAGTCATTACCCTCCCTTAGCCCACAAACAATCTCCTCACTCACTAATTCAAGCCTAACTAAAATTGAGTAGAAGTTGGCCCCAGGGACATCTCAGACTTATATAGGAGAATGACCAAGGGAGAAGTTGATTAGAATTTGACTCTTGCCAAATCGGTGTCTAAGGTTGGGGATTGAGGGTTGAAACCCTGAAGGTTAGTGATTTAGCATAATTAGGCCCGTTGCTTAGGCACGGATACCTCTCACTGGTCTTGCCCCTACCTGGCCGATTAACTTATGGTTAGATTTAGCAATATACCCCCGTGGACAGTCTAACCAGTCAGGAGTCATCTAGGTCTAAGGTTTACCCTAACTTAGATTAGATTTTTTTCTTTTTGTTTGTTTGATTTTGATAATTCTTGTATGATATGGCTTATAGTAATAATTTTTTAATTTTAATGGTAATCCATGTTACACCCCGACCTCTTTTTCGGATATTACCAACCCGGCATATCATAACTTTAACCAACCTAGTGTGTCGGATTGGTCTTATTCGAATCAATACATGCCCCAGTCCCAATACTATGAACAAGACTGAAATATTCATTACTACTCTTCACAGAGTCAATGGGGATACAACTTTCCCGAGTCATATTGTCAACCACCTTACCAACATCCAGCTTCATATACTCCTTGAACAACCATTAGAAGAATCAATTCACTGAGAAAAGAGGATGGAAGCCTTAGAAGAGCTTGAGTGACGAATTCAAATTTTAGAAGACTCAAAATCCCGTCAAAATTTTCAAATCACAGATTCTTACTCTATTTTTCAAGAAGAACATGCTGACTTAGAAAAGAGTATAGAATTCATGATTCAATTCCAAAATGATCCACTCGATATGATAGAAACAAGACTTAATAGATTAGAAAACATGCATAGGAATAAGGACTCTCCCTACCCAATCTTTGACTATTCTCGACACTTCTAGTCATATTGATGAAAATCAAGAATCATGGTATCTTGAAGACTTTGACCAAGATTCAATTTCACCACAAAATCTTGAACTTGACCAATATCAACCAATTGACGAATTGGCAAGTTTTCATTTTAATGAGATTAAACTTAATTATGAATGTGAACCTAATCCCCAACTTTGTGATTCAGTTTCCATTTTCGAATCTATGTTGACTCCAGTATTCTTACCCAATTTGGACCAATTTTCGAGCCAACATTTATTCACATTCCAATTGATGGGAAAAGAACGTGAATTTCATTTCTTGGATTTAGACTCAATTCTTGCACCAAAACTGACTCTCGAACCCAAAGTTGATTTTTCCGAGTTAGTATTGGTTCCTGAAACTATCATTCTTGAGCTCAAGTCAACCATTCCACCAAGTCACATTCTTTTGTTGGACATAGATATAGACCATGACGACTCCGTGATGATTTTTCAGGACTGGTCATGTAAAGGGAATAAGTTTCATGATAGGATCTTTCATGATCCTATTCATATTGAGGAATATAAATATGTAAATAGAAAAAAGGTCAATAAAGGTGGGTTCCGTGAACTACCACATTATCTTGATTGGGTAGCAATGCTTGACCCAATCAGACCACCACTGGAACCACCACCATAAGGTAATATTTTTCTTCCCCTTCTTCTTTTTCATGCATCTATGCATTAATTCATACATTGAGGACAATGCATGAGATAGGTATGGGGGAGGGTTCTAACATAACTTAGATTTTTCTTTTATTATTAAAAAATTATTATTAACATTTTCTTTACTTTTAAAAAACTTTTTTAAAATAGAAACAATATCTTGACATATTTTTTGTAAGAAATTAAGTCAATTTTAAGGAATAGGAAAATCATAATTAGGATTTCTTATACTTGGTCAAAATAAGATTATTTATTTGAATTCCAAGGTTAGGAACAAAATTTGCAAAAGTAATTTAGTCTTAATTTTTATCTTGATGATTTATGCATGCTTTATACAGTTACACACTTACGGTTCAAAAACAAAGATTCTTATGCCTTATTAAAAAAAAGGAAAAACGAATAAAATATATATAATATATCAAAAATCCTCTGATTAAGCTGGGTATTTGTACCTCATAAAGCATAAGTATTCATGCCTAAAAGCGGTTCATATAATAAAATCTTTAGTTTTGTGGCCTTGTTTGCTCGAGTCCTTAAATCCTTGGGTGTTTTCTCATCCGGTACCCTAAGACCGTTTAGTTTGAGAGTCACCGATTAAAGGCTCGTTACATGGGCAGACTAGAAAGCCTAATAGAACTAAGGAATAATATCATCTAAAATTAAAAAAAGAAAAAAAGAAAATATATATATATATATAATAAGGCATAAGATTAGAGTTAAAGAACCCTGAGTCAAAAGTTCACGGTTACAAAGGTGCATAAAACTAAGGGTAAAATAATAGACTAGATGAGAAATACAGTTTGACTCCATGCCTTGATTGATAAACAAGTTTTTGAATAAAGACTAAGCTTAATAATGAAAAGTTCAGTTTCCTATAACTTATAGATTACTTAATTCTTACAATAATACTTCAAAAAAATTTCTCTTTCAAAATGCGTTTTCAAAATGCTAACAATTTGTTTATCTTTCTTTATTGATTTTGTGGGTGTAATCCACTGAAAACCCTCACGAGACAAAACTCATCCTCTAGGAGAAGCCTAAAGATTTAACGGCTTGTTGCACATGCTCAGTGCAATCGCGTGACCTGCGAAAGTGGTCTAATAATTTTTGGTTTAGTTTTGTTGTTTTGCTCGAGGACAAGCAAAAGATAGGTATGGGGTGTGATCGGTCACTGATACTGCATATTTATTGTCACATTCTCATATTTATTATATAATAAATTCTATTTTAATCCTATTTATTGTCTAATTTATATGCAGGCCCATTACTAAAGGAGAGGGAAGAAAGACGAGCCCAAAAGCCCATCAAAATTCTGATTTAATTCAGAATTAATTCAAATCAAAGACCAGGGCAGATTACGGCAAATCAGAGAAGATAAAACCATTTGAACAAGTGGTAAAAATAAGATCTTCACAAATCAATTGGTTAAAGCCGAAGATCAAAGGAGGTTTCATCAAATTCAGAATCCAAAACTGTAAATCCAGCAGGAGATAAAACCATATCATGAAACCAGGGAGCACCACTCCCCAGGTGTGGCCACCTGGCCACA
This sequence comes from Agave tequilana, assembly GCA_038442645.1. NCBI lineage: Eukaryota > Viridiplantae > Streptophyta > Magnoliopsida > Asparagales > Asparagaceae > Agave > Agave tequilana. The sequence goes on from JAVJIF010006531.1 coordinate 95,349, forward strand.
CCCTGGCCGCGGCTTGGTTGAATCTGTTGGGGGAGCATTTGCTCCCCCTATCTTCGTACGCTCTCCCCTGTTTGGTTTTTGCCTATAAATACTGGGTTTTTAGAGACTACAGGGAGGATGAAGCATAGATTAGAATAGATTATTGTATAGGTTTAACCTAGGTTCTTCTTTTTTTTATGTAATTTTTATTTTATTTATGTAACTGAGAGGAGAGGAGAGTTTCATGGAGGAATGAGAACAAGCTTGTACTGAAGGTGATATCGGTGTAAGTAAGTCTTTTCTTTCATTGTTATTTGAATCAAATTAAGGTTTCTTTTTTTTCTTTACTCTTATTTTTGTTTACTTTCCTCTGATGTGTTTGCAATACAAGTGAATCCGATAGCCTCGAGACTGCTTCGCCATTGCAAGTACCCTTGATGCCCTATGGTGATGAACAACCATTCCTTTGCTATTTTAGCTTTCTCTTTTATTAGTAGTGTAGATCGGGAATGGGAAAGGTCCTACACGCCATGCTTGATCGCCTTCAGAGACTAGGTAAGTCGTAGCGACGGATCTAAGGTATATGCGCACGAAAGAGGTAAGTATGAATTTTTAGTTTTCTTTTAATTCTTAGTTTAGAATTCTATTCCAAAACCAACATTTTCCTCTTTATTTAGTTTTTCCTTTTCTTTTGTAAATAAAACAACAACATCATCATCATCTTTTCTTTTACCATCTTCTTCACATCTTCTAACTAAACATTTTTGTTTTCTTTTTCTAAAATTGAGAAGAAATGCCTAACATATTTTTGTAAACTCAAAAAGAAATGAACTTACTTAAAGGCTTCCATCGCTAGTCCCTCCTTGAGAATCACAACCCGCATAGCCACTTGCTATTGTGGTAGTATTGAGAACTTACACTTCTATTTTGTATTTCTGAAACTTTATATTTTTGTGTGCAGTTTTAAACTCAATCTAATATCTCTGACATCAGTTGTTCATTTTACAGTTATGAGTTACCTCTTACTTACAATTTTATTCATGATATTTTTTTATCTTGAATTTTCATAGTAGTGTTGTAGTATGTATACACGTATTATGTAGTTGTTTCCTTTGATTCTTGTATATCAAACTCAGTACTTATTCCATTTGTTTATTCATTCATTATCATGTGTGGATGCTTATATTTGTTATTTCAGTGATAGTTATTCATTATAGTGGATTTTTGTAGCATGTTCATGTTACATAAGGCTTAGCGCGTATACGTAGGGTATTTTTCTTACGTATATGCGTCGCCAACTCTCGTCGCGTCTCCGCTCCAGCGTTTTTGGGAAGCAGTGCGTGACAAAGGGGCCAGGCAGAAGCTGGTGGCTATGAAGATGGGATATGAAATTGTATATTATGATATGAAGGAAGGGATCGGGAGGGAGCTTGTGGTTACAAAGACGGGGTGAAAAATTGCGTATTGTGATATGAAGGAAGGGACCGGGCAGGCGCCGATGGGCATGAAGACGGGATATAAAACTGTACGTATGATACAGAGTGGGAAAGTTATTTATCAATTATATTAGTATGATATGCTTGTCATTGATGCAAGACTGTGAAACCTTACTTATAATAATTAGTGTGGTATGCTTGTCATTGATGCAGGACTGGAAACATTACTTTATTGTAAGAGAATGAAATATAATGTGATGTGTAAATATGTAAGGGTCAATTCATGAAGTATTTGAAGTGTAATATGATTATGTGATATATGAGTATGCTTCATGATATATGTATTATCGAGGGGATAAACTATATTATAAAGTTGTTGCTATGACTGGTGTACATCTGTGCGGTATATGAAATATGTACATAAAATATGTCATATATACATGAAATTAAATCAATAATAAACCAAATCACTATAGGAAATTTTTTTGATATAACTTAAACCCTGTAAAAATACAGTGTAGAAACTCAAGAAGGTTAAAGAGAATAAATGACCGAGAGAGTTAGACCATCCTGCAGATAATGAAAATAGTTGTTTTGATTGTTTATTTGATATGTTGCTTCTCCTTTCTCTTGTCCATCCATATTTACCGTTATTATTTATAGAAAAATCATGCTTCTTATTGACTATGTCCACCATTTCCTTGATTTCTTTTGACACTCCTCACTGAACTGTAGAGCTCACCCTCATACATATTTTTCAGGTTGCGGTGAAGCAAAAGCCCAGTTCCAAGTTATTGGCCTTTATTGAGAACTAACGTTTAAGATGAAAGTGTTGAAGATGTAATTATGTATTATTAATTATAGAATTTCTTGTTGTATATGTTTGTAGTCTTTATTTGATATGTACTTGGAGCATGTATTTTATTTGTTAGATGTATTGATGTAAGGATGAGTTAGTTGTGATGACCATAGTTAGTTAGTGTTATAGTAGTTCTAAGTTACTGTGAATGCCGAGAGGGGTACTCTCGAACGTATATTTATTATGTTATCATATAAGTAGGGCTGAAATTTTTATTTGGAGAATAAGTAGGTCGTTGTGAGCCGAAACATTATTATGATTGCATGGGATTGATTTTAGGCCGTGTGAGCCATTTGGATACATGTTGTATTTGGACAATCTGAGATAAGCATAGGAGACGCTGCCAAAATTTTCTAGAAATTATAGATGACTATGATAATCTATTGATTAATAAAGATTTTTATGTTAATTGAGGTTATTAGAATCTGAAACTGTTACAAACTGGGAAGTATTAACGCCTTGTCCTCCTCGTCGATTTTGACATCAACAACTAGAAGCTTGTTGATGCCCTTATTGAAGAAGTTTAAATGCTCCAATACTATTGTTCCTTCCTTCATGCATAGCCTATATAGCTATTTCTTGAGATACAGCTTGTTGGAGAGGCTTTTCGTCATATACAATGTCTTCAACCTTGACCACAATCCCGTAGTCATTTCTTCATCCATCACGTTGTACATATCCTCATCTGCGAGACATAATTGGTTCATGATTATCGCCTGTAGATTCATCCCTCCCAATCCTCATTTGACGTACCTGGAGGTTTTACTTACTCTGCAAGGTCTTGTGTAGACCCTGTTGCACCAGCAAGCCTTCACCCTCCTTTTTTACCATTGAACTTCTTGACCTCGATTTTTGTCGCAAAACTTCCTATCTTCGACATACCGTTCTTCGTCAACTTTTAATTCTGATACCAATTATTGTAACACTTGGCGCTCTGATACCAATTGTTACTCCCGGGATCGACGTTCGTGAAACTTGGCAATATGATAATACTTGCAAAAGAAAAACTATTGTCAAGAAAACTAGCAATACCTAGATAAAAGTGTAATAACAATAACATGATGATTTAACGTGGCTCGGCCTAAATTTGGCCTACGTCTACAAGGAGAGAACTTGAGAGAGCTTCATTAATAAACTTGATACAAAGAGATCTAACTTTTCTCTTGATCCCGCAAGAGTATTCATCTTATCCTTGAATCTAAACCTAGATTATAAGAGTATATTTTCTCTCTATGCATCTTCACCTTGCTACTCTTTTTCTTGGTTTGCTGTTCTCCACCTTTTACACACTTTTCAATGCTAGATTACCACATTTATTTATAGGATTTTACAATATAACTCTTATTTGGACTCTGAGATGATCTTGACCGTTGGATGCTTGAAGAATCTTGATTAATCCTATTAGGAGTTGATATCCTTAATCTAGAAGAATTCTGGACCCTTCAAATCTTTAGAAACAAACTTTCATTGAATATAATTTGAATCCTATTCAAACTCCTGCAGAAAAGAAAATCATTTCGCACCTGAAAAAGAAACTTCTCACGTTTTAAAAATGCTTGATAGTTGACTTATCATGCAGACTAGTCGACTAATCTCTTTCATTAGTCAACTAATAAAACTTATTAGTTGACTACTGTATAATGCTTCCTCTCTATCTCATGTCTAGTCGACTATATAATCGACTAATCTGCTCTACCTTGATATGTTTCTTCTGCTTTAAACCATCATCTTCTCCAATCGGTTTGAATCTTCTTGAACCATCATCTCCTCTTGAAAACAGGGCAAAATCCTAACACTTGTAGCATGCTCTATTGTCAAGCATCACTATCCTTGGTTCTTATCAAAGAAAGCCTCGTCTCACCTAGAAAACAAAATGAGCCTTCTGTAATATATATATATATATATATATATATATATATATATATATATATATATATATATATATATATATATATATATATATATATATATATATGGACATATGATATATTCTTCTAGGCATTCGTATTTGAGACAAGCTTTTTGTACATATATAAGTACTTTTTTCTATATATTCAAGTTGTTTCAGTGTTTGATAGACTTATATAGTTTTTCCCCTAATTAACTCAATCACTGACGGGATTCACCGGTGACCTCCGGAGACTAAACTGGGGCCTGACAGGGGTCACGTCAAAGGACAATAAATGTCTGCATTGCGAGGTTCAAACCGCCTGGCCGGGGCCATATTGATAGACTCTGTCACGCCCCACTTTCCAAAATATGTGGTCATGACGAGAGTCGGCGACGTATATACGCGAGAAAAAGTACCCCACACATATACACTAAGCCTAAAGTAACCTGAACAAGCTATATAATCACTATGATAAATCAATACCACTGCAATATGACATATAAATATCTAACACACATGATATCAAATGAATACAGTAAATGGAATAATGACTGAAAGTGATATATATAGAGAATCAATAAAACTACATAAATAACAGGAATGAAAAGGAAGACAATAATACTAGAATAGGTAGAGAGAAACTCCAGCCCCTTGCAACATGTATGATCTCAACGAATACCTGATCAATAACATGAAACATCCAGTATCTGGACGTGCGAATTCAAGGTCGTCAGAAGCGACCTAATGAGTGTGTAAGAAAAGGGAAGTGCTCGTGAGTATAAACAGTGTGTACATGAAATGATAAATTGTAAATGAAAGATAACTGATAATTAATACCATGAAGAAAACTAGGAAAATAAATACTGGAATAAGACTAAAATAACATGTTGAACAATAATAAGGGCAGGCAGTACTAGCATCGGATTTCCAAATTAAGTGTCATGTGTACAATCAGGTGAATTCAGTCAGGTGAATAGAAGTTAGTCACAATACACTATGAACAGTTCATTATTATTTATTATGTCAGCGAACACCAATTGTCATCTGTAATAGACGCATCCCATACTACGCCTACTACACGTGTCAATTTGGGTCCTAAGTTATTGAAACTGATTGGTTGGAGACATTACCCATACTTTAGGTGGATCCCGTACATACCCGGGACCACGGCCTCAGTTTTCTCACGCTGAACCAGGTCTACCGCTAGGTACTCAGTAACAGTAACAATAATCTTACTATATAAACAGTGGAATAATAACACAGATAGGATGTCAGTCAACCCCAGGAACCCTCCAGTGGAACCCTCAGTCGGCTGCGCAACCTGTATCTTAGGTCCACTCAAAATACAGACGCTATCTCCTCTATTAATTTTCCCAATCCTAGTGTAAGTTGTCCATTTATATTATTATTCAATTCAATTAAACAATCAAAATCCGTGTTACTAAAGTACTGGGAGGATGCGGTGATAGTAATAGTACAGTAACAGTAATTGTATACACGATGAACAATAACAGTAACAGTAACCATGTATATGATGAACAATAGAACCATACATGGTGTTACAGTCAAACAATACTTTTTCAGTAACTTTTAATAACATGAAAAATTACAATAATAGTGCTAGGCACTGATCCCTTATAATATAGTCCCATCTAGAATCCGTCAAATCTTATTTATTTGTACTAAAGCGATATCAGTAACTGATCCAACAAACTCATAATCACAATAACAATCACTGTGAATATCAAACATTAAATCCAAGTCAAGATATCTGATACAGTAAACTACAAGTCCAGTAAATACTTAATCAGCTCTTTATCATATCAATCTACTTTGATCCTCTAAGTCACCAATAACTGAGATCCAACAATAACCGTTATCAAACTATGAATATATATTAACACCGATATCAATGAAATCACTCTCCTAATAACTCAATCTCTGAAACTAAATAACTGAAGTAGTCAAGAACCAATCATGAAATACTGAATATATCCTCGAGATTAACAATAACAATGAATATCCAAATTACAAAATAATGAGTGAAACATCCTCAAATAACATGAAATCTAGAAAGGTTTACATCTGATACTCAACATCAATAAGATCATCAATACTCAATGATATAATCAGGGATAAAACTGGGGATACTCACAAATATCAATCCAACTACATTAATCTCATCAGAACACTAATCAAAATCCTCAGAAAAGAATACAAACCTCATATCAATCAACTCAGCAGTATAATTCTCCACTACATCATCAGTATATCCATCCTCTAAGTCATCAATATATCCAAGCCCCAACATATAAGAATACGTGCTCATCTATATCTAACCAATCATCACTATCTAAATCTAATTAAGACTAGCATGCACTCCCACTTTCATTAAGCTCAATACAAGATCCAGAAATCTAAGTAACAAATCAATTATGTATATACATGTATCAGGTCAGGTCAACTCAATCTACGCATACTCCTCAACCAAAGGTCAAGTCCACCACAATCGAGTCCACTGATCAAATCCAATGTAAAGAATATAAAACTCAGGTCAACTCCAACTCTAACGAAGTCAATACCAATCAAAGTATCGGTAAATCGGTCAATTGACAAAGCAATGCCATATCTAACCCCTCCTCAATATCCACTGGAGTCTTAGTCGGAATAATCACCAAACAATTTGTCCGACAAATATTTCACATAAAATATGAATCTCTAATCTCAATCACAAACCAATCAACCTCAAGATCAATATATGTATGTCCTAAGATTTATCACAACTAATTCAGTTACAAGATCAAGTCCGATTTAAGGTATACTATAACTAATCCTAAATCAAATAGAGGTAAACAACTACACATGAAATGACGCCAATAAATGCTCATATCAACTAGATACATAAGGTGTACAGTCAATGATGTCATATGAAATGGTACAGGAAATCATACTGATCAATTATATCAGATACTTAAATGAAATGATATAAAGTAGCATATAGATAACACTGATAACGATAAAGCAGGAAAATAATACAAGAGCAAACGCTTACATGAAATGACGCAGTTTTGAAATCGAATAGCCGTCTGGTCTTCACTGCACGAAGTGGTACGAATTTTTGGATCATCCCAATGGTCGGTCTTCAAATCACTTGTATAGTGGGCTCTCTGTGAACACGAATCCGAGGCTCTCGTTGCTGAGTCCGGATCGCACGAACGAGTCCGCAAACTGTAACTGAGACACACACACTCACCATTAAACTCACACGTACACCCAATCACATACTCGTACGCACACACATATACAAACTGAAAAACACCTAGAGGGGGGGTGAATAGGTGTTAATGTTAATCTAACAATCTTTTTAAACAATTATGAGTGAATGATGCAACGATCACTCAAAACAAGACTAAGAGCCGAATACCCGGTGAAGGGTTCTGAACTCCTTCCTCGTGATTCCTCTAAATAAGAGTTGGAGGTGCGTATTGCAATCTTGTTGTATGAGTTATGATCGACAATATATCAAGAAATGAATTATATGCAATGATGATGTGCACACAAGATATATCACAAGCAATATCACAAACTAGAAACAATGAGTAAAAGATACTAATTGAAAGTAAAGCGAAATAGAGAGCAAGAGTAAATGACAATCGCAAACAAAAGTATTTGTTTCGAGGTTCGAGCCACCGCTCTACTCCCCGCCTTCACCTCCGTGAAGGGTTTCCACTATCCACCGAGGACGCTTACAAGGTCTACCAAAGACCGGAGCACGAGCTCCACCACTTACAAGAACCTCTACCGAAGAGGTGTCTCCACAACATGAACAAAGAGTAACAAGTAGCCAAGTGATCTCTAAAATGATCACAAACTCTTTACAAACACTTCTCTCTTTACAACTTCCTTATAGATTGAGTAGGGAATTTTGGCTCTAAGAAGTGTAGTGAGAAAAACTCAGTTGTAGAATGATTTTTGCTAGAAAAACACAACTGAAAACAAGCTCAAGAATGAATGGGAAAATGGAGAGCTTTAAACACTTTTCTTCTCTTTTTAAAACTTTGAAAACTTAAGGATTTTTCTTGGTATCTTGCAAGAGACTATTCTCCTCTATTTATAGGGAGAGGAAAGGGTTAAAATCAATTTATTTTAAGCTTATTTGATCTAGAAAAGATCTCTAAAAACTCAGAAAAAGTCTGCCAAAAACAGATTTATAAAACAAATTTCAGATTGCACCAAAGAGGAAAGAGCCCTTGGGGCTTTGCAGGCCTGGCGGTCGACCGGTCCGGTCGGCCGTCTGCCCTGCTGGCAAGAAGCCATTGGGCTCGGGTCGACCGTCCGGTAAAATGAAACACAGTTTTCTGAAGGCGGTCGACCGGGCGGTCGACCCAGAAAACCCGAGAGCAAACTGCTTTCAGTCGGTCGACCCGACGGTCGGCCGACAGACATGCACAAGCGTGCACGTCCTGGATACAATCTCCGGTCGACCGGTCCGGTCGGCCGGTCTTGTCTGAAACAGAAAAACAGCAAGAAACAGAACTTGGAATTTTTGTAAAACATTTTGAAGTAAAGATAGCTAAGTATCATGCTAGGGAAGTATAAACATACATGATTTAAACATGATATATGTCTTTGTAAAAATTAGAGTCAAGTATATTTGTCAAGGCATGAAACTTAGAAACAAAAGATTTAATCATGAAAACTTGTATACAAAAATGTGTGTGTGTATATCCTAGAGCCAATTTTCTAAAACTCAAACTTTAACAACCTATTTCTTACATTGGTTCTAAGGACTACAAGTTCTTCAAGTGGGCTTCTCCATATGTTCTTGAAAGCTTGATTCTTGAGCCCGAATTGAGGTGACTTGAGTCAAAAACTCCTTCCTTTAAGAAAGAAAACTTCTAGTTTCATTAGAACCCTGAAACACGCTCAAACAACAAACACGATTAGTACAAATAACTATATATGTTTTGTAATCATCAAAACACACTAAAAACAGGTGATTGTAACCTTGGGCCAACAATCTCCCCTTTTTGATGATGACAAAACATATAGGTTATTTAAACAAAAAGGAAGAAGAGCTTGGAAAGCTCCCCCTCAAATAATGCTATGTATAACGAATGACTATGAAAAGCAAGATACATAAAGCATTGAAAACACAATAGTTTTGTCAAAAACTTAAATACAAACTTATTCTTTTTCTCCTCCTTTTTGTCATTCATCAAAAAGGGTTAAACAAAAAAAAAAAATTATCTTTAAGATTCCATAATGCAAACATTCAACTCACCACAAATAAAAGAGAATCTAGCATAATCTAATGGTTTAGTAAAAATATCGGCAAGTTGAAAATCGGTAGAAACATAATCAATATCAATATCACCTTTCTCATAATGATCTCTAAGAAAGTGATACCTAATGTCAATGTGTTTGGTTTTACTATGTTGATTTGCATTCTTTGTCATATGAATTGTACTAGTATTATCACAAAATATTTTAACATGATCAAAATACAAATCATAGTCAAGGAGAGTATGTTTCATCCAAAGAACTTGTGCACAACAAGCTCCGGCTGCAACATACTCCGCCTCGGCGGTTGATAGGGCTACCGAATTTTACTTTTTGGAAGACCAAGATACAAGACAATTACCAAGGAATTGACATGTTCCACTTGTACTTTTCCTATCTACCCTACAACCCGCATAGTCAGTATCCGAAAAACTCGTCATTGAAAATTGACCGATTTTCGGATACCACAAACCCATTTCAATAGTGCCCTTAAGGTATCTAATTATGCGTTTAACCGCAATTATGTGAGACTCTTTAGGACAAGATTGAAAACGTGCACAAAGACAAACGAAAAACATAATATCCGGCCTACTAGCCGTTAAATATAACAAACTACCTATCATGCTACGATAAAGTTTAATGTCTACACTTTTACCTTGTTCATCCTTATCAAGCTTTGTGGTTGTTGCCATGGGAGTTTTGCTCACTTTAGATCCTTCAAGCCCGAACCTTTTGATTAGTTCCTTTGTGTACTTGGCTTGATTGATGAAGATCCCATCCTTCCTTTGCTTGATTTGGAGTCCAAGGAAATAGTTGAGTTCCCCCATCATAGACATTTCAAATTCTTCCTTCATGCATGATTCAAAAGCTTGGCAAAGAGATTCATTAGTAGAACCAAAAATAATATCATCTACATAAATTTGCACAATAAGAATATCATTTTCTACATGTTTTGTAAACAAAGTTGTGTCAATTTTTCCTTTATTAAAACCATTTAAAATTAAAAATGAAGAAAGTCTTTCATACCAAGCCCTAGGGGCTTGTTTTAAACCATAAAGAGCTTTATCTAATTTAAACACAAAATCCGGATGTGTAGGATCAACAAACCCGAGGGGTTGTTCAACATACACCTCCTCTTCAATAAAACAATTTAGAAAAGCACTTTTAACATCCATTTGAAACAATTTAAAATCTTTATATGAGGCAAATGCTAGTGTCATCCGTATGGCTTCAAGCCGTGCTACGGGTGCAAAGGTTTCTTCAAAATCGATTCCTTCAATTTGAGTGTAACCTTGGGCAACTAACCTAGCTTTGTTTCTAACTACGTTACCCGATTCATCTAACTTGTTCTTAAAGATCCACTTAGTACCAATCGTTGGTCTATCGTGGGGCCTAGGAACAAGGTGCCAAACTTGGTTGCGCTTAAATTGATTGAGCTCCTCTTGCATGGCAAGCAACCAATATGAATCGGCCTCGGCTTCGAGGATATTCTTGGGTTCAACATGAGAAATAAATGCATAATGACCACAAAAATCATGAAGTTTAGAGCGAGTTGTTACCCCTTTTGATACTTCACCTATGACGAGGTCCTTGGGATGATGAGGATTGTATCTCCAATCTATTGGAAGTTGTTGAGTAGGCTCCACTTCATTTGTTTGATTTTCATTTCCTTGAGCCTCTTCTACTTTAGCTTCACTTCCTTCATCATCCTTTGGCTTGTCTCCCATAGTAGGTGTATCCTCCAAGGTCACTTTCTCTAAGCCTTCATCCAATGCACCTATTTCTACAACATTCTTAACAAACAAGTTAGATTCTTCAAACTTAACATGTATAGATTCCTCAATAGTCAAAGATGATCTATTGAAGAGTCTATAAGCCTTGCTAGTGTTAGAATAACCAACAAAAATAGCCTCATAAGATCTAGCATCAAATTTTCCTAAATCATCTTTCGTATTTAAAACAAAGCACTTGCATCCAAAAACCTTGAAATATGAAACATTTGGTTTTCTAGAAAAGTACATTTCAAAAGAAGTTTTTGAAGTATTTTTACACAAGAAAACACGATTTGATATATAGCATGATGTATTAACGGCCTCGGCCCACAAATAATGTGGTAGATCATATTCACTAAGCATTGTCCTAGCCATCTCTTGTAATGTTCTATTTTTCGTTCAACTACTCCATTTTGTTGTGGAGTTCTAGGACAAGATAGTTCATGCTTTATTTCATGTTCTTCACAAAAAGTGGTAAAGGGTAGGCTAATGAATTCACCTCCTCTATCACTTCTTATTCTTAAAATTGAAGTATCTTTTTCCTTTTCAACTCTTTTCTTAAAGGCTTGAAAATGTGAAAAGGCTTGATTTTTATGTTCCAAAAAGAAAACCCAAGTAAAACGTGAAAATTCATCAACCAAAACAAATGCAAAACGATTCCCACTTAGACTTTTGGTTTGAGTAGGACCAAATAAATCCATATGGATTAACTCTAAGGGACGTGATGTCATGATATCCTTGATTGACTTGAAGGAAGACTTGGTTTGTTTCCCAAATTGACATGCGTCACAAACCCGGTCCTTTTCAAAATTCAAGTAAGGAATACCTTTCACCATTTCCTTTGTGTTTAACCTAGATATATGGTCAAAAGAAATGTGGCCTAATCTTCTATGCCACAACCAAGAGTCATCATCGAGGGCTTTAAACAAGTAATATTACAAGACATATTAGACATATCAATCATATAAACATTATTTTCACGAAAACCGAAAAACACACAAGTATTAGATATTCTATCAATTACTTTACAAACTACATTATCAAAAACAACATCAAAACCTTTATCACAAAGTTGACTAACACTCAAGAGATTATGCTTGAGGCCATCAACTAAAACTACATTTTCTATTAAAGAGGATGTACCAAGTTTAACATTACCAATACCGATGATTTACCCTTGGCATCATCTCCGAAGGTGACGGTGTCACCTTCATGGTATCTTGATAGGGTTTCAAAGTTATTGATGTCCCAAGTCATGTGCCTTGAGCAACCACTATCAAGATACCACAATCCTCTACGTCGTTGGGCTTTGGAAGGTACCTACATCATTTAACAAATTCATTGATTTTGGTACCCAAATTTTCTTGGGTCCTTGAAAGTTAGTGTTTCGAACCCAAATATTATGACGAGATGCATTAAGTCTATCATAGCAAAAATTAGCTAGGTGTCCTTTACGCCCACAATGTGAACATGAAAACACTTTACCATACATGAATGCATGATGTGTGTATGAAGTGTGAGCATGTTTTGGGGGTTTGCCACGATGTAAAGGTTGTGTGGTATGAACATGAGCATGAGCATAGAAAGCATTTTTCTTAGGGGCTTGTTTCTTAGGAAACATGGCCTCAATCTTCTTCTTATCAAACTCACAATTTTTCAAAACAATTCCTAATGAATCTATTCTTTCTTTAAGCATGGAAATTTCATTAGAATCAACTAGTGGGGACTTGCCTTTACAAGAAATCTTGTGCTTATCAAAATCATTTTGAGTAGTAACTAAAGTAGAGAGCAAGTCATCTTTTTCTTTAGAAAGGGTAAATACTTGATGATTAAGAGACTCATTTTCCTTCTTCATTTTTAAGTACTTTTTCTTTAGAAAATCATAGTTATGTGATAATTCTACAAAAGCTTCTCCTAGTTCATCCATGAAAAGTTCATCATTAAAAGAAGTGGAAGGGGTTACCTTGCTTGTGCTTTCATTTGCCATGAAGCACATGTTGGCAGTGTCGATTTCCTCCTCGGATTCGCTCTCGGAATCCCATGTAGCCTTCATTGCTTTCTTCTTGAAGGGCTTCTTGGAAGTGGAAGGCTTTGCTTTATCCGGGCACTCCGCAACAATGTGACTCGGTCTTTGGCAATTGAAGCAAATAATTTTTCTTTCTTCTTTGCCTCCTTGCCATCTCCTTCTTCCTTGAAATTTAGCCTTGTTGTACATCCTCCAGACGTTCTTCACAAGAAGTGAGAGCTCTTCGTCATCTTCTTCTTCATCGTCGTCGTCGGAGTGTGTGGATTAACATTTGAAGGCTATTGTCTTCTTCTTGGAAGGAGCCATGTCCTCCCTAGCTTTTCTCTCCATCTCATGGGTTTTGAGGTTCCCAATGAGACCAATTAGCTCCATCTCCTCCTTGTCATTGAGTTCCTTCAAGGTAGTTGCTTTCACTTCCCATGAAGGAGGAAGAGCCCGGATGATCTTTCTTACTCTTTGGTCGTTGTCGATACCATCACCTAGAGAAGAAAGTCCATTAGTGATTTTTGTAAATTTTGTAACCATATCATCTATGGTGTTGATTGGGAAAGAGTTGTGTAGAGTTTTAGCACAAATATTTAACAAAGAGATGAAGGTTAGAATCCACCTTGGTGCTTAGATCACTCCCACAATGTATTTAAAAGATTGTTATACCCTTTCCAATCTCCGCTATAGCAATGGCTATACCGGGTCGATTCTCGAGGAGAGCTAGCGATAGAAGCGTTACGGTATGTAGTGAAGAAATGAAAACGAAATGTCTTCTATGTATTTACACAATTGCAAGAAGTAACATGAAAAGAAGTGATGGATTTGTGCATTATGGAAAAGAAATTAAAAGAATGAGTGATGTGTATTGTAAAGAAAGAAAAGCTAAAAGTAAATGTTGGAAAACTTTTAGATGAGAAGGTACATGGCTAGCTAACTTTACCTCATTGCTAACTTTCTAAACTCAATGGTGATTGCAAGATTGCCTCATATTAATTCATTGGCAATTAAAAATAACTTGCATGTTTGTTCAATTGATGTTTCCATCTTGAAGATTAGTGTTCTCTTGTTGTTAGCTTGAAGCCTCATATTGAATCATAGGCTCACTAAATAGATGTTCAATGATGAACTCTAGGGTTGGTACTCAAAGGATGCTAAATTGAAAGAATCAACATTCATTTAAACATTCAAGACATAACTACAATTTAGCTTGAAGTAAAGAAGTTGTTCTTAACAAGTAGCACATGTTTGGTGATCCATCCTCATGTTCCATCAAAGGCTCTTGTTCTTGACAAGGCTCTATCCGAGGCACACATGAGTCATATGGAGTTTTAACAAGCCATTACCAAGGGAAAGCAACTATACTTCCTTGGAAATCAAAAGAAACTCTAACTATGCAAGTATTGAAATAAGCAATCATCCAAAGAGACAGAAGTTAGCTAGGTAAGTTATTAGCTAGCCATGCAATAGGAATTTAGCTCTCCATTACACAAGTAACAAAGCTACAATTCATTATGTAAAGCAAAGATCTAAAGCAATTACAATGAACTAGAATTAAAGCAAGAAATTAAAGCAAGGTAAAGTAAAGCATACTAGAGTTTGCAAAGAGATGAATGGAGCTCTTTGATTAATCCTTGGCCACAAGAATGTCACTTCCTTGGTACAAGCTCTCAAACAGCACTCTCTCTCTCACTTTGTCAAGATCTCTAGGAGGAAGAAGATGAAGTCTAAAACCTAGGAGAAAACAAAAATACAAGAATTTTTCCCTATTTTCTTCTCTCTCTTCTCTACTTTTTTTGTACAGACCCTGGTCACCTATTTATAGCCATCAGTGAGAAGCCTCTAGAGCCCTGGCCGTTGGCGCAAAATCCGGATCTCAACGGCCTTGGATCTGCCGCGCGCGCGCGGCAGGGGCGCGGCACTGTTGAGGCCGTTGGCTAACAACTTTCCGGTACGAGTGGTTGCAAGGTTGTTATCCACGTGTCCTTCTAGAGTCTTCAGTTGGCGCGCGGATCTCTCTGGATTCTGATTTCAAATCTTGAGCTCTTTTGATTTAATCTCTTTAATTATTGCTAATTAAAGTGATTACTGGGCTTTTTCTCTTTAAGTGTGGGTCTGCAAAAATAGAGAGAAAAGGGGTTAAAAATCACATATTTATATACAATATGCATGGTATGGTAGTGGTAAAATATGCAAATATGTATAACAATCACACCCCCATACCTAGCTTTTGCTCGTCCTCGAGCAAAAAAGAAAGAAAAAAGAAAGAAAGAGAAAAAGAAAATCCTAACTAATTTATTACACCACTTTCGTAGGTGACACGATTGCACTGAGCACGTGCAACAAGCCGTTAAACCTCTAGGTTACCCTAGAGGAGGAGTGTTGTCTCCTGAGGGTTTTCAGCGGATTGCACCCACAAAATCCATAAAGAAAAATAAAAGGGTTAGTGAAATTTTTGATCCATGTTTTAAAGATTCTAACTTGATCTATAGGTTTTAGGTTACTCTAAATTTTTCATTCCTCTTATAAGTGTCTATTTGGAGTGATGTTTTCATCTTAGGTTAAGATTTTAGGGAAAAGATTAAAAACCGGATTTTGCATCAATCCTAGGATATATACATCTATAAATATGAAGGATCTTTCTTAGACTAAGTTCATTTATTTACTAATATATATATAAATTTTTTTTTAATTTATTTACAATATTTATTTATTTACATTCCCTTAGCATCCTTAGGTTTTCTAGTTTACCCATATAGCGAGTCTCTTACCGATGACTCCCAAACCAGACGGTTTTAGGGCATCAGATGAGAAAACATCCCTAGGGTTCGATGACTCGAGTAAACTAGGCCACTTAGGACTTTAAGGGCATAACCACTTTTAGGCGTGATTGGTAATGCTTCTTGAGGCACTACCTACCAGCTTAATCAGTAGTTAAGTATATTTTTTTTTTGACCACCTTTAGGCGTGATTGGTAATGCTTCTTGAGGCACTACCTACCAGCTTAATCAGTAGTTAAGTATTTTTTTTTTTTTTTTTTTTTGACCACCTTTAGGCGTGATTGGTAATGCTTCTTAAGGCACTACCTACCAGCTTAATTAGTGGTTTATTAATTATTTATATACATTTTTTATTATATATATATATATATGTAACTAAAATCACAAAGTCTTTGATTAATCCTTCAATATGTTCAATGTTTATATCCTAAAGAAAGAATTAAAATCTAGTAATTTTTCTAATCCTTTATTACTTAACCTAAAAATCTAACAAAACTCCTCTTTTCAACTTATAATTAGAAATCTTAATTTAGAGCTTCCTTAATCCCTAAATTTCAAGTTTGATTCTTTAGACATGGATCAAAGAATTTCTTCATTTTTTTTTAATATGAATTTTTTTTTATTTTTCTAAAAGAAAAGTAAACTCTAAAAAGAAAGTGGAAAATCTAGAAGAAAGATAAAATCTAAAAAGACCTAAAAAAATAAATCTAAAAAAAAACCTAAAAAGAGAGTAAAAATCCTAAAAAAAATAAAAGACCTAAAAAGAAAGTGAAAAATCCTATGTTAGCATCTACCCCCCCATACCTATCTCATGCATTGTCCTCAATGTATGCGATATGAAATGATGCATGAAATAGGTAAAGGATAAAGCTACTCCCTCTGTCGTTTTGGACCCGCGGTGGTGCTCGGTCCAGCCGACTGTGTTCTCCTCAACGCTGCCTCTATACCATCTAGGCGAGAGGATTACTCCTCTACCTTCTTCCTAAGCCGGACCTGCCCCCTAAATATCTTCTTCATGCCCTTCCAAATGACGGACATGAAGGCTCGTGAGTCTGCTGGTGGGTCCTGTCTCCAAAATGGGGCTCATCTTCCTCCTCTAAGCTCTCCTCCGAAGAGGACTCCACAGGAATGTCCTCAGGTTGGGCACGAGGTGTCCAAAGGGCGTGTAAGCAACCAGTGTATGCACTGGTGGGTTTCTCAGCTACAACATACACTCGGTAAAATGAGTCAAATACAACGTCTGGTAGGAAGTTTCTACACAAACGTGTAATCAATACTGGATGAGAATATTTTGCACCCCGAGTGCGGGAGGAATTATCAAGTATGACATGAAAAATGGCCCTATTCAGACAAACCGTGTGTCTATGAGTCATTAAATCATGAATGATTTGTAACACGGGTCTGTTGAAAGTCGTGGTATGATCTAGTCCAAAAATATTGCGTTGGAGCCAACGTCCAATGCAATGTACATTTCTAAACGTGGATTGGGTTTTGAGCCCACGGTCCTGCTCTGTGCAGCGGATCCCATGATAGGCATGTAATCAACTAGTGGCAACGGGTCAGTATAATGGGGATGAATGGGGACAGTGGTGATTTCAGCAATGAGTGGAATGGTGACAAAGATGTCACCATATGGCATATGAACTGTAAATTGTTGTGTGTTATGATTAACAGATGCATGATCCAATGTGTTGTAAAATGTGGTGACCAAATCAGGGCAATAGTAAGCATTATTGTCATTGTTATCATAAACTAAGGAATACCAATTCCACGCATGTATTAGATCTACAAATATATGCCCATATCCCCCTTGATCATTCAAAAGTTTAGAGAAATCCCTCTCCACAAACAAGCTAGGGGCCATTAATAATAGTAAAAATGTAAAGCAAAGGAACCAAGAGATCAAACCACCCCCGGATTTCGTGGGGGGAAATCAAAAGACAGGTGTGCAGAAGGCACCAGAGACAGCTTCAAGAAGAATGGGTCTGTTTCTGTCTCCAGGGAAAGAAGTCAGTCAGCCTGAAATTTTCCAGCGCGCCTGAAGTGTCAGAACTGCGGCGGAACTGCGGCAGGGCGCGGCAGATTAGGGAAAACTGGGGAGCAGAATTTTGGTGGAGGTCGGCTGTGGAAGGAGATTTTCAGATCTGAGGAGAAGTTTTCGTTTGACGGAGGATGAGTTGGGGAGGAGAGTATTTATAGGGGGAATAAAAAATGGGATTTCCAAAGTTATCCCTAGGTCAAAGATATAATTATAACCCTAGGTCAAAGGAGTTTGGAAATGAGTGGAATCCTAGGGAAGAGAAAATCCTAGGAATGTGGAACTCTTTATATGCACAAAAATCCCTAAATTTTTTTTATTTTTTTTATTATTTACAAAAAGTGTAAAAGAAAATATTTACAAGTGTGGTCCCAAAATAATATGCAGGAAAATGCATGGGAAACTATACAGATGGAAATGTCACAAATAAACTGGGTCACAAAGACCCAATTCGTGAACGTCGTGTGACATGAAATCAGTGGTAAAAAATGGCTTAAGACGTTGACCGTTCACAGTAAATTTGTTGCCATTATTCGGGTCAAGAATCTCAATCGCACCATGGGAAAAGACAGTTTGCACAATGAATGGCCCTGACCACCTGGTTCTCAGTTTACCAGGGAAAAGATGGAGTCGTGAATTATACAACAGAACCTTTTGTCCTACGACAAAAAATTTTCCTGTGAATGGATTTATCGTGAAAAAGCTTGGTTCTGTGCTTCGTGATCCGAGCATTATCATATACCTCGTTTCTCAGCTCTTCAAGCTCGGATATCTGCAACTTCCTTAAAGCACCGGCTTTATCCAAATCCAAATTCAGCTGTTTTAAAGCCCACATAGCTCGGTGTTCTAATTCAACAGGCAAGTGACAAGGTTTCCCAAATACAACTCGATATGGAGACATACCGAGGACAGTCTTGTAAGCGGTCCTATATGCCCATAGGCATCAGTGAGTTTGATGGACCAATCCTTACGGTTCTGTCCTACAGTTTTCTCCAAAATGAGTTTTATCTGTCTATTCGTGACTTCAACTTGCCCATTGGTTTGAGGATGGTAAGCCGTGGATAATTTGTGAGTGATAGAATACTTGCGCATCAGGGCTTCAAAAACCCTATTGCAAAAATAACTCCCATTATCACTTATTATCGCACGGGGGGCTCCAAAGCGAGAGATGATGTAGTCTCTTAAAAACTTGATGACAACATGGTTGTCATTTGTCCGTGTTGGAATAGCTTCAGCCCATTTGGAAACATAATCTACGGCTACCAAAATGTATTGGTTACCGTAAGACAGAGGAAAGGGTCCCATAAAATCGATGCCCCAGAGGTCGAAAATTTCGACTTCCAAGATGGGTGTGAGGGGCATCATATCTCTCTGTGTAATACGACCCGTCATTTGACATTTATCACAAAGCTTGCAAAAGGTATATGCATCCTTAAAGAGAGTGGGCCAGTAGAATCCACTCTGAAGCACTTTTTCCGCAGTTTTCCGTGGACCAAAATGTCCACCGCAAGCTAACTTGTGACAGAATGTCAAAACGCTCTGATGTTCATCCTCAGGAAGGCATCTACGTATGATTTGGTCAGGACAGTACTTGAATAAATACGGTTCATCCCAAAAGAAGAACCGCATTTGGCGCAGAAAACGATGTTTTTCTTGTCCTGACCAATGAGAAGGTATTTGCCTGGTAGCAAGGTAGTTCACTATATCAGCATACCAGGGCTCTCCACATATCTCAAAAATGTGCTCGTCAGGAAAATCATCGTTAATCCGTATTCTTTCCTTAGGTGCGTTGGGATTCTCGACAAGTGATCCGCAACCACGTTCTCAATGCCCTTTTTAACTTTTATTTCCAAATCAAACTCTTGCAAAAGAAGTATCCAACGAATCAATCTTGCCTTAGCATCCTTCTTTTGCATCAAATATTTTAGGGCGGAGTGATCAGTGAAAATTATAGTCCTGGATCCTAGCAGATATTGACGGAATTTTTCCAACGCAAAGACAACTGCTAAAAATTCCTTTTCAGTAGTCGTGTAATTGAGTTGGGCCTCATTCAGCGTTCTGCTAGCATAATAGATTACGTGTTGCCTATTATCAATACGCTGTCCTAAAACAGCGCCTATAGCAAAGTCAGAGGCGTCACACATAATTTCAAAAGGCTTGGTCCAATCTGGTGCAGAGATGATCGGTGCTGAAACAAGTCTATCCTTAAGCTCTCTCCACGATTTTTGACATTCTTCATCAAAGATAAAGGGTACATCCTTCCCTAAGAGCTTTGTTAAAGGTCTTGCAATGTTGCTAAACCCTTGAATGAATCGTCTATAGAAGCCGGCGTGCCCTAAGAATGATCTAATGTCCTTTAAACATGTAGGTTCAGTGAGCTTTGTTATGACTTCCACTTTAGACTTGTCTACCTCGATTCCTATTCGTGATACCTTGTGCCCAAGTACGATTCCTTGCTTGACCATGAAATGACACTTTTCCCAGTTAAGTGTCAAATTTTTCTCCATGCATCGTTGTAAAACCAACTTCAGATGGTACAAGCATTGCTCAAAAGAATCCCCATAGATCGAAAAGTCATCCATAAAAATTTCTAAAAATTTCTCCACCATGTCCGAGAACAGGCTCAACATGCAACGTTGAAACGTTGCTAGAGCATTGCAAAGGCCGAAGGGCATCCTACGGTATGCAAACGTTCCAAAGGGACAGGTGAAGGTAGTCTTCTCTTGGTCTTCGGGAGCGATTGGGATCTGATTATATCCTGAATATCCATCTAGGAAACAATAGTACTCGTGTCCCGCCAATCTCTCCAGCATCTGATCAATGAATGGAAGTGGAAAGTGGTCTTTACGTGTGGCGGTATTCAATTTCCTATAATCAATACAAACTCAAACTTTCGTTGGAAGACGTGTTTGTATCAATTCTTTATTCTCATTCTCCACCACAGTAAATCCAGCTTTCTTAGGCACAGCGTGGACTGGACTGACCCATTGACTATCAGATATGGGATAGATAATCCCATTGTCTAATAGTTTCAAAATCTCAGATCTAACAGCTTCTTGCATAATGGGGTTAAGTCTGCGCTGTGGGTCTCTTTTCGGCTTAGCATCTTCCGTCAGATGAATTCTGTGTTGAACAATGGAGGGACTAATCCCCTTGATATCAGCCATGGTCCAACCAATGGCTTCTCTATTTTCCCTTAACACAGTCAAAAGGTCCTCTTCTTGTTGTTCAGTGAGATTGGATGCAATTATTACAGGAAAGGATTCCTTTTCATCCAAGTACTTATACTTGAGATGGCTAGGAAGAACCTTAAGCTCAGAAGGGACAGGATCTATCACTGGTTGTTCATGGTGCAAGGGAAGAATAGGGGTGGAATTAGTAGTCCTTTCAACATTTGATTCAACAATCTGATCAAGAGTGAAGTCGTCCGACTCCAACTCAAACTCCTCTTCAGACTCATACTCAATTTCTTCCACATGTTCACTGGTCAATCCCTCAATCAAGTTTACTTCAAAAGAATCATGATCCATATCCCTTGGCTGCTTCCCCAGATGGAAGACATTCACCTCTTTCGTCATATCTCCAAACGTTAACCGCATCGATCCATTTCGGCAATTGATTATTGCATTCGCGGTGGCTAAGAAAGGACGTCCGAGAATGACAGGTGTTTGCGCTCTGTGATTTTGTACGGGCTGTGTTTCAAGAACAACAAAGTCCACGGGGTAAATGAATCCCCGACCCGTATCAAAACATCTGTAATTTCCCCTTTGGGAATCTTTACAGAGCGGTCAGCCAATTGAATTGTCATCTGGGTAGGACGAAGGTTGCCTAACCCTAACTGCTGATAGACGGAAAAGGGGAGAAGATTGATGCTCGCGCCCAAGTCAAGCAAAGCCCTATTTATGGTGGTCTGCCCTATGATGCAAGAAATGGTAGGGCTCCCTGGATCTTTGTACTTCACAGGGATAGGACCATTGAGCAGTTCACTTATGTTGGAAGCCAAGAAGACTTTTTTAGGGACATTTGCTTTTCTTTTTTGTACACATTTCTTTCAGAAACTTGGCGGAGGATGGGACTTGTTGAATGGCATCTAAGAGAGGGACATTGATTTGTACTTGATTGAATATCTCTCTTATCTTCTCCTTGTGAGCATTCATCTTATGATTTGTAAGCCTATTTGGGAATGGGACAACAGGCTTATATGTTTGCTCATCAACTTTCTCTTTTCCTTTTGACTGGGAAGTGGATGGATGTGTGCTTGAAGAAGGAATGTCTTGCAAAGGCTGGATTGGAACAGAAGGTGGTGGCATTGGCACAGATTTGGGAGAATGATTTGAAACCTTATTATCTACACGTTTCCCAGACCTAAGGATTTGAATAGCTTGGCATTGGCTTTAGCTGGGTCCCAAGTCTTCAACTTCATGCAGAGGAAAATGGGCTTTGGGATTTGGCACAGGTTGGATAGGTAACATTCCCATAATGCACAAATCCATCACTTCTTTTCATGTTACTTCTTACAATTGTGTAAATACATAGAAGACATTTCGTTTTCATTTCTTCACTACATACCGTAACGCTTCTATCGCTAGCTCTCCTCGAGAATCGACCCGGTATAGCCATTGCTATAGCGGAGATTGGAAAGGGTATAACAATCTTTAAATACATTTGTGGGAGTGATCTAAGCACCAAGGTGGATTCTAACCTTCATCTCTTTGTTAAATATTTGTGCTAAAACTCTACACAACTCTTTCCCAATCAAATTTTTGGCGCCGTTGCCGGGGAGAGCAACGGATTTTCTTTAAAGTGAAGAACTAAACGAATCTTCTTCTCTGTTGCAGGTTACAGGAGAAGAAAACAGGAAAATTTGCATTGCAGTGACATATAAGCGGACCTGGGCCTCTGCTCTCGAAAGCAGAGACCAGGATCCCTCTGACTTGCCGCGTTCCCACGGCAAAAGCCGCGGTTCTGCGGCAAGGAGGAGCTCACTACTGATCATTTTTCCGCAGGATCTTCAGCTCTGCAAAATACATCTGCTGCTATACTTGAATTCCTGTATTTTTCATCTATTACCTGCTAATTTAATCAACAGTAAAAATTGGTTGAAATTGTTAAAAATTGTTTAGACATTTGCATTCCTAGGCACGTGTCTTTTCAATTCCTTTACTTTTACTGTTGAAGAGTGCTGGAGGCAAGGTACGTTTTGCATTGCATGTAGATTAGGAATCATCTCTTGCTTGATTTTCATGCTTTGAGTGAATTCTAGTTATATTTTTGTACACTTGCACAATTCATTTTTAAGGGCATAACCCATAAACAAGATAAGGTGGGGGATTTCATTACCCTTTCCTTAGCCCAAAAACCACCATCCCAGCACTCACTAACCCAAGCCTAATTTAATAAAAATAGACGTTGGCCCTAGGGACATCTCGGACTCATTTAGGAGATTATCCTAAGGGGGAAAAGTGTTGGAAATTGACTCTTGTAAAATCAGTGTCTAGGAAAGGGATTGAGGGCCGAAAGCCCGAAGGTTGTTGGTTACTTAATTAAGGAACGTCTTTGACGGAAAACCTCCCAACAACCTTGCCCTTACCTGGCTGATTAGCCTGTGGTCAAAGTCTACACTAAACCTCCCGTGGACGGTCTAATCAGTTAGGAGTCGTCTAGGTCTAGGTCAACCATTCTTTTGGCTTGGTTTTGATTTTTCTTTTCTTTTTGTTTGTTTATTTGTTTGTTTCTTTTTGTTTGTGATTTTTTTGTGTGATATGGCATTCAACAATTCTTTCCATCCTAATAATAATCCATATTTCACACAGTCTCCATTCTATTCGGATAATTCCAACCCGGTGTTTTATAATATGCACCAACCAAATACACTGGGTTGGCCTTATCCGAATCAATATGACCCATACCCCCCATCTAATAATTATAATTTCCATAATGATTTCAACTCGTCACAGAGTCAATGGGGATTCCAGTCCCCCGAGTTTAATTATCAACCTCCTTGTCCACCATATCCACCTAGTTCACCGTATCCACAGTATTCATTTCCCGACTCCGCTTCATATACTCCTTTTTCTGAACCACCAATGGAAGAAAAATATGAGTTACTAAGGAGTATAGAAGCCAATCTTCAAAGGGTCGAGCAACAACTTCAAGAAACATTTGCCCCTCCAATTCCACAGTATTTTCAAGAGTCTTACTCAGTTCCACCTTATTATAATGAACAACCATCTGCTTGGGGAACGAGTAAGGAATTCTTGCGTGAGTCCAAACACAAATCCCAAAATCTGATGGACTCACAATTTCAATATCACTTCCAAGACAATACTTCATCTTTTCATCAAAATAATGAAATCATCAATTATGGAAAGATGCTTGAAGACATGACTCATGCTCAAAATGCTAGAAATCGTGACATAGATTTGATGATCCAAACTCTTCATTCTCATTCTATTTCTAATGTCACTAGCCACTCTGTTAAAACCAAAGAGTCATGTAGTCTTGGAAGTCCAGATTCTATTTCAGCACAATCAACTGAACTTGTCCAACCTTCAGATCCTATTGACATTTGGCAAGTTTTCCTTTTCCTGAAATTGAACTTGAAACATGAACATGATCCTGAACTTCCACTTGATGATTCAATTCTACTTCCTGATTCAATTATGACTTCGGTGTCTTCACATAAATTCACTTCATTCCCGAGTCATTATTGAATCCAGTACCCATCTATTGTGAAATTGAATCACCAATCTTTGATGATCATACTGAACTTGACCAATTCCATACTTTTGAAAGTCCCATTGATAAATTGGCAAGTTCACATTTTTGTGGAATTGAATTACATGAGGAATGTGATCTTGAACCCCAACTTAGTGATTCAATTCTTTTTCCTGATTCAATAATGACTCTGGTATCTTTACCTAACTTCAATCTTTTCCCGGAGTCGACATTGGATCCTGTCCCAATTCATAATGAAATTGAATCACCCATCCTTGAGGATCATCTTGAACTTGACCAATTATACACTTCTGAAAATCCCATTGACAAATTGGCAAGTTCTTCATTTTTTGATATTGAACTCAATGTGGAATGTGACTTTGACCCTCAAGTTTGTGATTTAGTTCAAATACCTGAATCATTATTAACTCCTGTTTTGTTACCCAATTTGAGTAACATTTTAGAGTCAGTTTTGATTCCCAACCCTCCTGAACTTGAATCACTAATCTTAGATAGTCACATTGCATCTGGGGAAATGATTGTGGACTTGAGCTTCATTTTCTTGACTTGGACCTAATTCCTGAAATCATTTCGACTCCTGAACCATCACTTGACTTAAGTCACAATCCTGAGTCAGTATCCTTCCTGAGTCCAAGTCAACTGTTCTGTCATTTCATACATCATTCTGGGACAAGGGCTTTGATAAATTTGACTCCGAAATTATTTGGAAAAAATGGAAATTAGATGGGGTCATGTACTTAATAAAAATCTTTCAAGGATTTATCTTTTTAGTGGGTCATATTCATGATATTTTTGGTGGGTTCCTGAAAACCCAATGTAAAGTTGATTGGGCCATGTTTCGTGGACCAATCCGACCACCCCCGGAACCACCACCTTAAGGTAAAATTTTTTATTTTTTTCCTTCCCTCTCCATTTTGTTTCATGCATGCATGAAATAAGTGTGGGGGAGGGTTTACTAACATAGGATTTAGAAAATAAAAAAAAAGAGAAAAAAAATAAAAATAAAGGAGGGATTTTTATGCTAAAAGGAGTTTCCACACTTTCCAAATTCAAAATCTTTCTAAATTCCTAGGTTTCCTCATTTTCCAAGTCCTTAGGGTCAAAACTCTTTTCAAAACTTCCAATTCCCTAGGGTAAATTCGTTTTTAACCTAGGGATAGAAGTGGGATTCTAAAGTTCTTTCCCTTCTATAAATAGCCCCTCTTCCACACACTTCCTCCCTCAAACGAAAAAATCATCTCAGATCTAAAAAAATCCTTCTCCAGCGCCGCCACTGAAATTTTCCCTTTCCCAGTTCTCTCCGATCTGCCGCAAAACCGTGGCCCCAGCCGAGCTTCTGCGGCAATTCTGACGACTCCTGCGCGCCGCCAGAGTCTGTTCCGATCGATTTCAAGTTCTTGTGGTGATCTGGTGCTACTTCTTCATTCAGAGCTTCGTGAACCCACTGCAGAGATCGAAATTCTTCCCCCACGAATTCCGGGGGTGGTTCGAATTCTAAATCTCTTCTTTTTACCGCTTTGATCTTAAATTCATAGTATGGCACCTCCAATTTTGTTGAGAAAGATTTTGGGCGGATATTGAGTGATCCAAATGGTTATGGGCATGTGTTTTTAGAGAGAATTAGGGTTTGGAATTGGTACACGTTAGTATACGACAACTCTGAGACTGATGCTTTTTATTGTCCCAACTTGGTGACAATGTTTTACACACATATTGACCATGCATCAATTGATCCACACATGTACCAGTTTACTGTACACATGCCCACAGGAGACCTACTTGTCACGCTTCCTCTTCTTGAGGAAATCACCTCTGTCCCAACCATCACACAACATAGCGAGCCTCTCCGTTGATTGAGTATATGACTATTATGGGGGCTCGTTGTACTGAGCAGGATCGTGGGCTCAAAGCCAGTACGACATTTAGAAATATTCACTGCGTTGGACGTTGGATCCAACGAAACATTTTAGGGCTAGACCACACCTCCTCTTTCAACAGACCAGTGTTGCAAATTATACATGATTTATGACTCGTCAACACTCGGTTTGTTTGAATAAGGTCATCTTCCATGCACTTATAGCCAACTCTTCACGCACACGAGGTGCCAAATACTCCCATCCCATATTGATTACACGTTTGTGTAGGACTTTCCTACTAGCTGATGTATTTGATTCATTCGACCGAGTGTTTGTTGCACCTGAGAGACCTACCAGTTCGTATAATTGTTGTTTACACGCGGTCTGGACTCCTACTGTCCAGCCCGAGGATGTACCGGTAGAGTCCTCCTCTGAGGAGAGTTTTGCGGATGAAGATGAACCTGAGTTTTGGAGGCAGGACCCCCCACATGATACACATGCCTTCATATCCTCCATCTGGAAGGGCATGAAGAAGATTTTTAGAGGGCAAGTGAGACTGAGGAAAAAGGTAGAGGAGCAATCCTCTAGGTTAGATAGCATTGAGGCCTCGCTGAGGAGATCACAGTCAGCTGGACCCAGCACCACTGCGGGTCCAAAGCGACAGAAGGGGTAGTTTCTTACCTTTTACCTATTTCATGCATCATTTCATCTTGCATACATTGGGGACAATGCATGAGATAGGTATGGGGGGTATGTACTAACATAGGACTTTTTATTTTCTTTATAGGATTTTTATTTTTTAGGATTTTCATTTTTTTTTAGGTCTTCCATTTTATTTTTAGATTTTATCTTTTTTCTAGATTTTCCACTTTCTTTTTAGATTTTACCTTTTCTTTTAGAAAAATTAAAAAAATATATAATAATAATAATAATAATAATAAAAAAACTTTTTGAAATTAGAGACAAAGTTTTGACCTATTTTTAAAAAAATTAAGATGTATCTTAGAAATTAAGAAAGCCTTAATTATGACATCTTAAACCTAGTTGAAATAATAGATCTTGTTTGAAATTATAGGCTAAGTAAGTAAAATTGGTGAGATATTCTTATCTTGAATTTTTTGCCTTAGATAAGTATGCACTTCACACTTACACATTTCTTGGGATGGAGACAAAGACCAAAAATGTCATATAAATAAAGAAAAAAAAGAAAAAATATATATAAATAAAACATCACTTATTAAGCTGGATAATTGTGCCTCAAGAAGCATGATTATTCACGCCTAACGGTGGTAAAGGAAATAAATAATCCCCCTTAGTTATGTGGCCTTTTTTACTCGAGACCTTAAACCCGAGGGATGTTTTCTCATCTGGTGCCCTAAGACCGTCTGGTTTGGGAGTCATCGGTTAAAGGCTCGCTACAAGGGTAAACTAGAAAGCCTAGACTAAGGGAAGAAAAATAAAAGAAAAAAAATATATATATATATATAAATAAATAAATGGCTTGATGGTTGGAGTTGAAATCCCAGAAATCTTCACGAGCACGGTGTGCATATTATCTAGGTTTTATGAAAGATAAAATATTCAATCCAATTTTGAATTCTTACCTTAATTGAAAACAAGATCTTGCATGGAGATTAAGTTTAAGGAAGAATGATTATAGGTGTACTTATGACCTAGGATCACTTATATTTTTGCAAAAATAGTTCGTAAACATGTCTCTTGTTCAAAATGCGTTTTCAAAACACTAACATTTGTCTTCTTTCTTTATGAATTTTGTGGGTGTAATCCGCTGAAAACCCTCAGGAGACAACACTCCTCCTCTAGCGTAACCTAGAGGTTTAACGGCTTGTTGCACATGCTCAGTGCAATCGCGTCACCTGCGAAAGTGGTGTAATAAAATTGGTAGTTAGGATTTTCTTTCTTTTTCTTTTTGCTTGGGACGAGCAAAAGAATAAGTATGGGGGTGTGATTGGTATCCAATGTTGCATATTTTACCACATAATTCCCATGCATTTAGTTAATAAATATATGATTTTTACTCATCTTCTCTATATATTTGCAGGTACACACTCTAATGGAGAGAAAGCCAATAATCACTTTAATTAGCAATAATTAAAGGGATTAAATCCAAGATCAAGATAAAGCCAAGATTTGAATTTGGATTCAGTTAAGATCCGCGCGCCCAATGAAGAATCCAGAAGGCCACGTGGATAACCACCTAACAACCTGATCCCAACAGAAAATCTAGGCTCAACGGCCCAGATTCTGCCGCCAGATCTGGGAGATTGCCGCGCGCGCGCGGCAGTTACAAGTCTGTTGAGATCCGGATTTTGCGCCAACCACCTGGATCTCGAAGCTTCTCTCTGGGGCTATAAATATTGGACCATAGACCTGCGAAAAAAAAAACAGAATGGAGAAGAGAGGAGAAATTGTTAGTTGTTGTAATTTCATAGGTTTTTCTCTAGGTTTAGTTCTTTAGTCCCTCTTCTTCTTCCCTAGATACTTTGTAAAAGAGAGAGATTGTGAGAGAGAGAGCTTGTGTAATCAAGGTGTGACAACTTGAAGCAACAAGGATTCATCCATTCTCCTTCCTCTACTTGAGCTTGGTTCTATTTTACTTGCTTTCTTTAATTGCTTTCTTTACTTGCTTGCTTTAAATCCTTACAATTTAATTCATGCTTTGTTTTACTTTTCTTATGGCTTGTAGCTAATTCTTTCTCCATGTACTAGCTAACCACTAGCCTTGCCATCTTCACTAACTCATGGGTGATTGCTTTATTTCATCTTGCAAGTTGGATGGTCTTCTCTTCTCCGATGGGTTAAACCACCTTCATCTACATGAGAAAGTAATTAGATCAACACGCAAGACGAAACCTACGCCGATGGAGTGACAACATGAGGTACGCCTTCACTATCACGGAGTTTGGTAAGTTTTGGTAAGGTAGTAAGGTAAGCTAGTCATGGTTTGCTTCTTTAAGTTTCCTTTTCTTTTAGTGTGAATACCAAATCAAATCTTGTTTTCTTTTCCGACTATTTCCATCATGAATATATCCATCCTTTCTTTAGTTTCTTTTTCATTTGATTCATTATTTTTATTAGCATAGAAGAATCTTCGTTGTTGTCTTCACTACCACTCGTCAAAAGCTTCCATCGCGAGCTCTCCCCTGAGAATCGACTCGTTATAGCCTTATGCTATAACGGAGATAAGAAAGGGATACATTGAACACATTTATATAAAAAACATCACTTATTAAGCTGGATAATTGTGCCTCAAGAAGCATGATTATTCACGCCTAACGGTGGTAAGGAAATAAATAATTCCCCTTAGTTATGTGGCCTTTTTTACTCGAGACCTTAAACCCGAGGGATGTTTTCTCATCTGGTGCCCTAAGACCGTCTGGTTTGGGAGTCATCGGTTAAAGGCTCGCTACAAGGGGAAACTAGAAAGCCTAGACTAAGGGAAGAAATATATATATATATATATATATATCTATATATATATATATATATAATAATTATATATATATATATAATAAATGGCTTGATGGTTGGAGTGAAATCCCAGAAATCTTCACGAGCACGGTGTGCATATTATTTAGGTTTTATGAAAGATAAAATATTCAATCCAATTTTGAATTCTTACCTTAATTGAAAACAAGATCTTGCATGGAGACTAAGTTTAAGGAAGATGATTATAGGTGGACTTATGACCTAGGATCACTTATATTTTTCCAAAAATAGTTCGTAAACATGTCTCTTGTTCAAAATGCGTTTTCAAAACACTAACATTGTCTTCTTTCTTTATGGATTTTGGGGTGTAATCCGCTGAAAACCTCAGGAGACAACACTCCTCCTCTAGGGTAACCTAGAGGTTTAACGGCTTGTTGCACATGCTCAGTGCAATCGCGTCACCTGCGGAAAGTGGTGTAATAAAATTGGTAGTTAGGATTTTCTTTTCTTTTTCTTTGTTTTTGCTCGGGACGAGCAAAAGAATAAGTGTGGGGGTGTGATTGGTATCCAATGTGACTATTTTACCACATAATTCCCATGCATTTAGTTAATATATATGATTTTACTCATCTTCTCTATATATTTGCAGGTACACACTCTAATAGAGAGAAAGCCAATAATCACTTAATTAGCAATAATAAAGGGATTAAATCCAAGATCAAGATAAAGCCAAGATTTGAATTTGGATTCAGTTAAGATCCGCGTGCCCAATGAAGAATCCAGAAGGCCACGTGGATAACCACCTAACAACCTGATCCCAACAGAAAATCTGGGCTCAACGGCCCAGATTTTGCCGCCAGATTTGGGAGATTGCCGCGCGCGCGCGGCAGTTACAAGTCTGTTGAGATCGGATTTTGCGCCAACCACCTGGATCTCGAAGCTTCTCTCTGGGGCTATAAATATTGGACATAGACCTGCGAAAGAAAGATGAATGGAGAAGAGAGGAGAAATTGTTAGTTGTTGTAATTTTCATAGGTTTTTCTCTAGGTTTAGTTCTTTAGTCCCTCTCTTCTTCCCTAGATACTTTGTAAAAGAGAGAGATTGTGAGAGAGAGAGCTTGTGTAATCAAGGTGTGACAACTTGAACCAACAAGGATTCATCCATTCTCCTTCCTCTACTTGAGCTTGGTTTAGTTACTTGCTTCTTTAATTGCTTTCTTTAGTTGCTTGCTTTAAATCCTTGCTATTTAATTCATGCTTTGTTTTACTTTTCTTATGGATTGTAGCTAATTTTTCTCCATGTACTAGCTAACCACTAGCCTTGCCATCTTCACTAAACTCATGGGTGATTGCTTTATTTCATCTTGCAAGTTGGATGGTCTTCTCTTCTCCGATGGGTTAAACCACCCCTTCATCTACATGAGAAAGTAATTAGATCAACATGCAAGACGAAAACCTACGCCGATGGAGTGACAACATGAGGCACGCCTTCACTATCACGGAGTTTGGTAAGCTTTGGTAAGGTAGTAAGGTAAGCTAGTCATGGTTTGCTTCTTTAAGTTTCCTTTTCTTTAGTGTGAATACCAAATCAAATCTTGTTTTTCTTTTCCGACTATTCCATCATGAATATATCCATCCTTTCTTTAGTTTCTTTTTCATTTGATTCATTATTTTTATTAGCATAGAAGAATCTTCGTTGTTGTCTTTCACTACCACTCGTCAAAGCTTCCATCGCGGAGCTCTCCCTGAGAATCGACTCGGTATAGCCTTATGCTATAACGGAGATAAGAAAGGGATACATTGAAACACATTACATACACCTTTTTCATCTAATCAGCAAGCGGCATTTTTTCTGTCCTTCTTTCAATGCGTGACGAGGGCTCGAAAGATGCAGTGGCAAGTAAATCGGACTACTGACTCCATTCACGTGGGGAAGTGATAATTCCGTCCCCCGGTTACACAAGGGCGGGTCCTCCTCGCTGCATATTGGGTCTCCACCTTGGGAATGTACATCCAGACATCCTAGTGGGAGAAAACTCCGCGGTGGCTCAGACCTTTGGAAATCAGTTCTTTAAAGTTTGTAGCATTTTCCAGCCACTGATTTCAGGACTTCAGGGTGGATTCATCCTCCCAAGGCATGGGAGAGACTTGACTCTATATGTCCTTGCTCATTTTGAGGAGGATCTGGAAAGGTTGGGGCTTTATGAGGCCGTCAGCGCGACCTGTTATGGCATTCAGATGAGCGTAGCGAACTTCTATGCCATCTTTGAGTTGTACTGCCCGGCTACAGGGACCTTCTTCACCCTGTTGGTGAATTGGGTATGGCTCTATACGAGATGTGGGAAATCTCTACTCTGCCTTTGGGGTCTATCCCATATGAAGCATATTTCACATGCGAGGCGGGAATTGGCACTTCTGGAGAAGCTGGAGCCCGCTTTGCTTGAGACCTACCGGGAATTGATGTGCCACCTCTATTTGTTCTAGCATGCATGGGAGCCATAAGGGAGTTTCATGCAGTCTGAAGAGCTGGGGAAATTATTTGTTCCCCGACTTGGAAGGTACTCCTGAAGCAGCTCATTATGGAGTTTGCAGATGAAGACATCTTTCGCCAGATGCAAGAGCACTCTCAAGGGGATTGATTCTGGAAGAAGATGACGGACCCTATGAGAAAGGCGATATTCTTCAGAGTTTTCACCAACCCGGCTCGTCGACCGACATCTCGGAAGGCACTTCTAGCTGGTTTCTTAACGGTCTGGTTGAAGAGATGTGTGGTGCCGTTTCGTCTGGCGATGTCATTCATTCGACTGTCTTATTGCCTGTGTTCGTCTAGTCCATGGTCGTTCTCTTGGACTTGTTCCAGTCATAGTGTCTGTATTCAAAGAGGCCTTCGTGCATGACGGAGGCTTCTGGTAGCCACCAGTAATGAAGCGGGGGAAAGGGGACTATCTTGCCTTGCGACGGACTAAACCCCAGGTTTGCCATATAACGTATCTAATGGCATGGTTCGCCCTTCACTGTCCTTCCATCCCAAGCTGGAGAGGAGCCCCCAGAGGGTGTTCGAATGGCACTTCTCCGTCGATTCGAAGGGTGTTCATGGTCAATGACTTATGTGCTGCGGTCCGTAAGCTACTGTGCCATCATGACGTCTATAGTCTTTTCCGATGTTTCCTACATTCGCGATGCAGGCTACGATGAAGAATTCAAGGATATGGGAGAAGGGCAGACGTCATTGAGTCAGGGAGTCTTCGAGTGGCTGGTTAGCATCGGCCATCACACTTATTTATAGGAGTGGGGACACCTGTTACTTAGAGCCCTATGTTCTGAGTCGGTTTGCCTGCCAGTTTGGGTATGACCAACTGTATGTGACAATCCAAATAGCAATCTGGCCTTCATGGGGAGTCTTATCGATGGAGCTCGTGCCTGGCGGTTCTTCATTGTTGGCTGTACTGAGACGCGACTGTGCATGCCGCTAAGGACTTCGAACCTTCTGATGACCCTGGGATTCTGCCAGTGGTATAGAACTTCGAACTCCACACTCACTAGATTTTCTATTAATTCCTTTGGTGCGAAGTTAATCTCTCAGCAGCTGAAGCGGAAGGTCATTGAGAAGAGCAAGGGTTAGAGGGTCCACGTTCCAGACCTCGAGGAATTCATCGCCATTGATGATAGAGAAGCCTCATGTAGGAAGTCCTCGCTTTGAAGCGAGTACGAGTGCTGAAGCTCCAACAACTACTTCTGCTGGGGTAGGCACGGCCCCCATGGAACATGTTGATGTGGAAGAAGTGGAGGAAGAAGATGCTAACGTCCACTTCAAGCGAAAGCGAGAAGGTGGATCTCGTAGGAAGAGGGTAGTGAAGAATCCTCGTCGCTACGCTCCTACAGTTGTTGTAGAGGACGAATTATCTGTAGCGCCTCCTCCTCATGCCCTATTAGTCATTAAGTTATCGGCTCCTAGGCCGACTACTGATAAAGCTGCTCCGGACCCAGGTAAGATCAGCTCCGTTCTTTTAATATTCTTTTTATGTGTTCCAGATAGCTCATTGTTTTCTTTATGCTTTAGGAACTGAGGCAGTGAGAAGCCCGAGAGCTGAGGCTGCCAGAGAACAAGGGGAGCATTATGATCCCTTGTTCACTTATAGGGAAGGCGATGAAGCTAGCTATTTCACCATCTCGGAAGAGTCTGGAGGTGACACGGCTGATGTAGGTCCTTCGGGCGTTGGGACTTCAAAAGGAAGTCCCGTAGCTTCTATCTCTTTTGGGTGGACCACGAAGGGTTCAGTCAGTGAAGGTGAGCGGCCGTCCGTGTTGAGTCTGCCAAAGATTTTTCAATGGAGCCTGTAGGGACTGATACAGCCGTCAAGATGATTGAGGCAACATCATCTTTTGGTAGTGTTTTGACCTTTTGACTCCTGCTATTTATTATGCCTTACTTAAAACAAAGTCTTGCTGTAGGGTTCCTCCTTTGGGTGCATCGACTTCGAGAGAGCTAACCAGTCTTCCTGAGGGAACCAGGGGTGAAGTAAGAAGTTCGACTGCGGTGGATGCTGCTGAGTTGGATGCTTTATATCACTACCTGCCCTCTTATCAGTGAACCAGCCAGAGGAACCGAAATTGAGGGGACGGTAATCATGGAACCATCCTCACTTCCAACTATATCGGTAAGTGAGATGCCATTGGTTTCGCCAGTGTCGCCTATCTTGCCAGGCGCGGAGCTAAAGATGATTACCAGTCCTACTTCTCCAACATTGGTGGTTGAGCCAGCTCTCCCAGAAATACTCACTAGTCCTACCTCGGTTGTGGCTAGTGTACTGGTTCAATGAGGACTCCTCTATGATCACCGACGACCCCTCATGTTGCTACTACCAGTGCTTCTATTATTTCCTCCATAGTTACACTAGTGAAGCCAGTGGAAACTCTGTCTTCGAGGGCTGCTCGTTTGCCGGGAGTAATTGAGGCCGAGAACGAATTCGTAGCTGAGTTAGTCGACAATTTTTATAAGAGCTTGAAGCGATCCATTGCTTTGGTCTTGAAGGCTCGACTACCTCGTTCTCTGCTTTAAAGGTGGTCCTCTCTCGAAGCATTGACAGTATTCGGGACTTTGGCGGTGATGATCAGGTTGGAGCTTCTGGTGGATAGACTTAAGAGGGATGTGGACGAATGGCGCAGTCTTAGCTATTCAGATCTGTAGTTTCAGTTAACGAGCAGCTCACGCATCTTGTTGCTCAGATGCATGAAGCTCATCTCACCGCTCAAGAAGCTGCTAAGGCAATTTCTTCTAAATTGAAAATCTTGGAGACAAGGAAAGTAGAGCTCGGGGATGCCATGGACGCTTCTAGTAGTGCTCTTCTTGATGCTGAGGATAAAATTGAAAGGGCCAAGGAAATGATCAGGAAGGCTAATCTCCTTTTGTCCAAGGCTGAACCAGTGCGTCTTGAAGAGACTGCCCGGCTTGAGCAGCTTAATACCCAGAATGATGAAGTCTTACGGCAGGAGCTAGCACAGAGGGCATCCTTGGTTGAAATTGAAGCTCGCTTGGCCCAGACGGCGAGCTTTAATGAGGCCGAGTTGAGGTCGCAAGCACTTATCAGGGCTGCTGAAGAGAGAAAGACTAGGCTGGCCACTCTTAAAGAACGGATTAAGTCCTATGAACCACCGTCATAGCGTGTAATCTGTGCATTATGTATCCCTCTTTTAGAATCAATAAAAAGTGATTTATTTTGACTCCCTCGTTGCATTTCCAACTTGTTTTATTTTTTGAATTCTCGCTTTCAAGTTGTATTGCAACCATTTGAGAAAATAGTCCTTACAGAACTAAAAAGATGAGACCTGGCCATCTGCCGGTTCAGAGGTCGCAATGACGTAACCGATTGAGAAGCTATCAAGCTCAAAATTGTCATATGATGACAAGAAATAGTCCTTGTCGGACTGAAAAATGAGACTTGGGTATCTGCCGGTTCAGAGGTCGCAATGACGTAACGATTAAGAAGTCACCAAGCTCAAAATTTTGTCGTATGATGACAAAGAAATAGTCCTTGCTGGACTGAAAAATGAGACTTGGCTATCTGCCGGTTCAGAGGTCGCAATGACTTAACCGATTGAGAAGCCACCAAACCCAAAATTTTGTCGTATGATGACAAAGAAATAGTCCTTGCCGGACTGAAAGATGAGACCTGGCTATCTACCGGTTTAGAGGTCGCAATGACGTACCGATTGAGAGGCCACCAAGCTCAAAATTTTATCGTATGATGACAAAGAAATAGTCCTTGCCGGACTGAAAGATGAGACTTGGCTATCTGCCAGTTAAGAGGTCGCAATGACGTAACCGATTGAGAGGCCACCAAGCTCAAAATTTTGTCGTATGATGACAAAGAAATAGTCCTTGCTGGACTAAAAAATGAGACTTGGCTATCTGCCGGTTCAGAGGTCGCAATGACGTAACCGATTGAGAAGCCACCAAGCTCAAAATTTTGGATGAGATTTGGAAGGAATTGTCAGAGGTATATTGTTAACGTGACAACTGATCAGTATCTAATTTTGCATAATTTTCATCACATTCCCATATCTATTTCATGTAGAATTTTGCTAATAAAATCTTGCTTGCTTGATTCTAGGTCCATGGTGTGCACATGAGGAAGAAGACATAAATCATCATTTAATTGGTGATTAAAAGCCTACCAAGTAGCCTTTGACTTTAGATTGAAGATTTTGTCAGACCAGGGCATTAAATTGCAAATCCAGAAGGTCAGGTGGACAGAAGCCAGACTGGGCGACGCACTGCACAAAACTGGGCGCGCGCCGCCCAGCCAGGGCCGCGTTAACACAGCCCAGGTCGCGTTTTCGCGACGATTTAGGTGCGCGTGCGCTCCCGTTTTGGGCCACGTGCTGTTCACGTGGACCTCTTTGCCCTGGTGCCTATAAAAAACCTCCAGGGGTCTTCAGTTGGGGGAGATCCAGAGTTAGAGCAAGTTTATGTAATCTTGTTTTTAGGTTTGTAGTTGTAGTTGTTCTTCTTCTTGTAGTTGTCGCTTTAGCCATTAGAGTGAAAGAGAGAGTGTGTGTAAGTGTTGTATTTGAAGGGTGACAAGCTAATACAAGTACTACTTCTCTTCCTTCTTTCAATTTACTTGTGCTTTCCTTTGCTCTTGCTTCTTCCTTTTGATTCTTATTGTAGTGTAACTTCTTCTCTTTAACTTTTCTTTTCTTTTGTTTTCTTGTAGTGTAACTCCCTCTTTCCACTCCTTTTCCTTTATTGTTTTTTTACTTTTATGGCTAACTAACATTTCATTAGCATGGCTAACTAACTACTAACCTACTAATTTCTATTACTTGATTGATAACCCAAATGAGTCAATAGTGTCAAATAAGCCTTGTGCAAACAGAGGTTGGCATCTTAAGACGAGGGTTCTAACTCTAATTTACCTACAAGTATTTACTTTCTTATACTTCATGCTTAATGAGTTTTGATGATTTATGAGTTGTGTACTTTACTGTTATTGTAAGTTAGAGACTTCTCCTTTTAACTTTGCCGATACCAATAGTGCACTCGAGTCTTCCCTTATTCTCGCCTTCTATCGGATCTTGATAAGAGAATGTCCGAGTTTTTTCCGTGTAAAGCTAAGTTTTAGGATGAACTTTCACTCGATTTCCACGTGAATAGTTCCAATGCAAAAGGTTTGTATTCGCCTATGATCCATCGTGAGGCTATCTTCCAAAAGTTAGAAATTAGTTGGAGCACTTAGTAGAAAGTTAGCCATGCATTTTACAACTAAGAAAAAAATCACTTTACAAACAACCAAAACATTTTCCAACAATTCTTCAAACAACTTGTTTTCACTTTTCAATTCTTTATTGGACACAAAGAACTTTCTTTCTTCTTGAACTTCACCAAACTTCCATCGCGCTCTCTCTCCTTGTGGATACGACCGTATAGCCACTTCGCTACTACGGAAGAATCGCAAAAGCAGTAACATCAACCCACACTTCCTTCTTTTATTTTAGTACTTGCTTTTTGCCGATCAAAATTTTGGCACCGTTGCCTGGGAGGGAACGGCTTTATTGTTCACTACTAAAGATTGTTCTTTGTTTTAGTGTGTAGGAGAAGTACAAGGAGCTCACTATTATGGGAAGCGAAGGAGGTGGCCAAGGACATTGCGCGAGGAGTTATTTGCCCTCGGAAAAATTCGTGTAAAAGCGAGTTTTTCCGATTGAAGTACTAACAAACTCGTTTGCAGGGTTGCCGAAAGCCGTAAAAAAAAATTTTTTTTTTGCTGTCTAAATTTTTAGTCTCCTTAGATGCTTCACCTTATGCATGTGTAATAAATTCAACAAAATTCACTTGTTGCTTAATTGAAATTTGGATTAGACTTTTGCATTTAGGCACGTGTCTATTTCAATTCATTTCAATTTCTGTTGAAGAGTGCTGGAGACAAGGTACGTGTGCATTCATATAGAATAGGACTAACATTTTGAAGTGATTTACCGCTTTGAGTATTACCTTGTTGTGAAAATACTGCACACTTGCACAATTGACTTTAAGGGCAAAACCCAAATAAATAAGATAAGGTGGGGATTTCATCACCCTTCCTTAGCCCAAAAATCATCTCCAAGTGCACTCACATTTCCCAAGGCTTAACTAAAAATCAATAGACGTTGGCCCTAGGGACATCTTGGACTCACTAAGAGATTAACCGAGGTTGGAAATTGTAAGAACTATACTCCTGCAAAATCGGTGTCTAAGGAAAGTGGATTGAGAGGTAAAGCCTCGAAAGCTCCGTGGTTTGGCATAATTAGGCCTGTGGCTCTGCCCGGATACCTCCCCCCGAGCTTTGCCCTTTCCTGGCCGATTAGCTTGTAGTCAAATCCCTGCAACAACCTTCCCCAGAGAATCGACCAGTTAGGAGTCGTCTAGGTCCAGGTACCTTAGACTAAGGCTTGTGGTTGTTTTTCTTTCTTTTATTTGATTTTAGTTCTTTTTCGATTGTTTGTTGTCTTCACGTTGATTGTGGTGTGCTGCATGCAAGAGTGGGTGAGAAATCCATCAACTTCCAGATTAACAAGAAACACTTCTCTACCCCTGCATCCAGAACCGGTGATGGCGTCACTTCAGGATAGATTTTACCCGATCAGAACTTCACTTCCATCTTGCATAAAACTTCCTGAGCAAACGGCAATAATTTTGAGTTAAAGCACAATTCATTAACACTCTTCTCAAATTTCATGGTTTAGAATCAGAGGACGCATACTTCTTTGTTAGGGAATTTGAAGAAGTATGCCTCATGATGCGTATACCCCAGCTAGGAGACGATGCTGTTAGGTTACGTTTCATCCTTTTTCCCTAAAGGACCTAGCTAAGAAGTGGTTGTACAGCTTGGCAGCAGATTCAGTCACGACTTTGGATGATTTCGTCAAGGCCTTCTTGAAGAAATTCTATCCCATTCACAAGACTGCCCTCATTAGGAAGAACATTATGCAGTTAAGTAAGACCCGAGCGAACCATTTTGGAGATACTTTGAGCGATTCAAAGATCTCCTCGCTCAGTGCCCTCATCATGGCATGGAGAAATGGCGTCAATGCCAGCTTCTCTATGATGGTCTAGATTATCAGACTAAGACCCTGTTAGAAACAATGTGTCAGGGAGGGTTCTTGTAGAAGGATGAGAATCAGGGTTGGGATTTATTTGAGGACTTAGCAGAGAAATCCCTGCAATGGGAGCCAGCCTCGGAAAAACCTAGGAATTCACAATCTATAGCTTCAAGAGGAGGGCTCCTATCCTTAGAATCATCCATAGCTGCCGAGGCTAAGATTGCTACCCTAATGAGAAGGATAGAGGCTCTGAAAATAAAAGAGCCTGCCAGTGTAAACCAGATCAACCCACCACCAATTCACAATCCGGGTTGTTCGTATTGTCAGGCACCAAATCATGTTTTGAAGAGTGCCCTGTTTTTCATGCCCAGCAAGTGCCACCGGAACACATGAACGCGGCTTACTTACGGCCGCCTCACAACCCCTACTCACAGACCTACAATCTCAGCTGGAGAAATCACCCCAATTTCTCCTAGGCCCCAAAACAATCCTCCCAGGCCTAATTTTTCCAATAACTTTCACCATCCTACTCCTCCATCAACTTTTCCCAGTCAAGCCCCAGCTTCTTCCTCCTAAGGCTCACCAATGGAAAAGAAAATCAGTAAATTGGAGGAGAGCATAGAAGCTTTCATAAAGTCCCAAACCGCTTTTATGCAAAAACCAGGGACAAACTCTGAACAGTCATTCACAGGCCATATCAAGATTGGAAATGCAGATGAGCAGTTAGCTAGCTCCCTAAGTGAAAGACCTAAGGGTACTTTGCCTAGTCAGCCATTTGTTAACCCAAAAACCTCCAATCAAGCATATGAAATTCAGGATCCATCAATTAACCAGTGTAATGTTGTCACACAC
This sequence comes from Agave tequilana, assembly GCA_038442645.1. Classification (NCBI taxonomy): domain Eukaryota; kingdom Viridiplantae; phylum Streptophyta; class Magnoliopsida; order Asparagales; family Asparagaceae; genus Agave; species Agave tequilana. The sequence continues at coordinate 135,875 of JAVJIF010006531.1, forward strand.
TGTGATCTGGAAGAAGGTACACAACCAGGTCTACGACAGAAAAAGTCCAGTCCATCCCGATCTCACTCTTGCCTCCACCTCTGCTAGTTCCTTCCAATCCACTCCACAAACATCTGACAAGGACAAAGCTGCTGAACAAGTTCATAAGCCTGTAGTACCCTTTCCCAATAGGCTTAGGAACAACAATAAGAATATGCACATGGAGAAAATGCTAGAGATGTTCAACCAGGTCAAATTGAATGTGCCACTTCTTGAAGCTATCCAACAAGTCCCGGCTTATGCCAAATTTCTGAAGGATATGTGTACAAAGAAGAGAAAGACCAATGTGCCCAAGAAAGTCTTCTTGGCCACTAATATAAGCGAAATTCTGTCTGGTCTCATTTTGGTGAAATACAAGGATCCCGGATGTCCCACCATTTCCTGCACCATAGGACAGACTGAAATCAGTAGAGCACTTCTTGACCTGGGAGCAAGTATCAACTTGCTACCTCTCTCAGTATACCAGCAACTTGGGTCGGGCGAGCTAAGCCCAACTCGAGTCACCATTCAGCTAGCTGACCGATCTGTGAAGATCCCGAAGGGGGAAATCACAGACGTCCTCATCCGGGTCGGGGATTTCATTTACCCCGTTGACTTCATTGTGCTTGAGACCCAACCTGTGTCCAATCTTAGGTCTCAAACTCCCGTCATCTTAGGGTGCCCATTCCTTGCTACAACCAATGCCATAATCAACTGTAGGAACGGGTCATGCGATTGACTTTTGGAGACATAACGAAGGAGTCAATGTCTTTAATCTTGGAAGTCAACCTAGGGATGTCAATGATCAGGCATTTGAGGTCAATTCTATTGAAAACCTGACCAGTGAGCATGAGAAAAGTATAGAAACAGAAACTGAGGCAGAGTTTGATCTGGAGGCTGAGGATGTTAATCTAGACCAGATCGTAGATTCAGCAGTGGATTGGGCATCAAGCCCCAGTGTACCCCATCCTAGGATTGAAAGCCCAGAGATTGCCTCCAATGAAGAAACACCTTCCCTAGAGCTAAAAGCCCTGCCTGAACACCTCAAGTACGCCTACCTGGGCGGAAAGGTCACCTTGTCAGTCATCATAGCATCTCACCTGATTGAGCAACAAGAGGACAGCTTAATGTCTATTCTAAAAAGACATAGGGAATCCATTGGATGGACGATGAAGGACATCAAGGGAATAAGTCTAGCCATAGTACAACACAGAATGCATTTAGTCGATGAAGCAATCCCTAGGAGGGACCAACAACGCAGGCTTAACCCTCTCATGCAAGAGGCAGTTAAGGCTGAAATTCTGAAACTATTAGATAATGGGATAATTTATCCCTTTTTCGATAGTCAATGGGTTAGCCCTGTTCATGCGGTCCCAAAGAAGGCTGGCTTTACAGTGGTAGAAAATTAGGAAAAAGAGTTGGTACAAACAAGACTGCCTACCAAGGTTCGTGTTTGTATCGACTACAGGAAGTTGAATGCAGCTACCCGTAAAGACCACTTCCCGTTACCCTTCATAGACCAAATGCTTGAGCTTTTGGCTGGACATGAGTACTACTGCTTTCTAGATGGGTACTCGGGATACAATCAGATCCCCATTGCTGCAGAAGACCAGGAAAAGACGACGTTCACCTGCCCGTTCGGAACCTTTGCTTATCGACGCATGCCTTTTGGATTGTGCAATGCTCCTGCAATGTTCCAACGGTGCATGCTTAGTTTGTTCTCTGACATGGTGGAACGTTTTCTTGAGATTTTCATGGATGACTTCTCCATCTACGGAGATTCATTTGATCAGTGTCTTCATCACTTAGAGTTAGTGCTACAAAGATGCATTGAGAAGAACCTAACTCTAAACTGGGAAAAATGTCACTTTATGGTGAGACAGAGGATTGTCTTGGGCCATGAGATTTCGAGGAGAGGCATAAAGGTGGATAAGGCTAAGGTAGAAGTAATTGCTAAGCTTCCACCACCCAAAAGCATCAAGGATATTAGATCCTTTCTAGGGCATGCTGGGTTCTACCGACGGTTCATTAAGGATTTTAGCAAAATCGCTAGACCCTTAACCAACTTGCTCGCTAAGGACGTGCCCTTTGATTTCAACGATGAGTGTTTTAAATTATGGGGGAAGCTTAAGCAAGAACTTATCTCTGCGCCTATCATTTTTGCTCCTAATTGGACCCAGCCATTTGAAATCATGTGTGATGCATCTGATTTTGCTATTGGCGCTGTTCTAGGACAGCGCATCGATAATAGGCAGCACGTGATCTACTATTCGAGTAGGACCATGAATGACGCCCAACAGAACTATACAACGACTGAGAAGGAATTCTTAGTCGTTGTCTTTGCGTTAGAAAAGTTCCGGCCTTACTTATTAGGTTCGAAGACGGTGATTTTTATGGATCACTCGGCTCTGAAATACCTCATGACTAAGAAGGAAGCAAAAGCCGATTGATTCGGTGGATCCTTTTGCTTCAAGAATTTGACTTAGAAGTTCGGGATAAAAGAGGTATAGAAAATGTGGTTGATGATCATCTCTCACGAATTCCGAATGCACCAACCATCCAAGCTCCGATCAAAGAGGATTTCCCAGACGAGCACATCCTAGTCATTCTTAAGGAACCCTGGTATGCTGACATCGTTAATTACCTAACCACGGGATAATTGCCCGCTGACTGGACAAAGCAAGACCAATACCGCTTCTTTGCCCAAGTACGGTACTTCTTCTGAGAAGAACCGTATCTTTTTTAGTATTGTCCCGACCAAATCATTAGACGATGCATACCCGAGGAGGAACAGAGGAGTGTACTCAGCTTTTGCCATGACCTTGCATGCGGAGGACACTTCGGTCCCTGCAAGACTGCAGAAAGGTTCTACAAAGTGGGTTCTACTGGCCCACTTTGTTCAAAGACTCATATCATTTTTGCAAGTCATGCGCAAATTGTCAGAAAACTGGAAAGATTTCAAGAAGAGACATGATGCCCCTAAACCCGATCCTTGAAGTTGAAATTTTTGATGTTTGGGGTATTGATTTCGTGGGACCATTTCCCAATTCCTTCGGTTACCAATTCATTTTGGTTGCTGTAGATTATGTCTCTAAGTGGGTAGAAGCTGTGCCAACTAAGACGAATGACAACAAAGTGGTTGTCAAATTTCTCAAAGAGAACTTCTTCTCCCGATTTGGCACCCCTCGTGCGATAATTAGTGACAATGGATCACATTTCTGCAACAGAGTTTTTGAAACTCTGATGCGAAAATATTCCATCAATCACAAGTTATCCACTCCGTATCATCCCCAGACAAATGGGCAGGTCGAAGTCACCAACCGACAGATCAAGCTCATTCTGGAAAAGACTGTCGGACAAAACTGAAAGGATTGGTCGGTTAAGCTCAATGATGCATTGTGGGCTTACCGCACTGCTTTTAAGACAGTTCTGGGATGTCTCCTTATAGAATCGTATTTGAAAAAACCTGTCATCTGCCAGTAGAGTTAGAACACCGGGCCCTCTGGGCAATTAAGCAACTCAACTTTGACCTGACCAAGGCCGGTGAACTTAGGAAGCTGCAGATTTCGGAATTAGAAGAGATACAAAATGAAGCTTATGAGAATGCACGAATCACCAAGAGCAGAACTAAACTTTTTCATGACCAAATCATAACCCGAAAAAACTTTGCACCGGGAGATAGGGTTCTGCTGTACAACTCTAGGCTTCATATTTTCGCGGGAAAGCTGAAAACTCATTGGTCGGGACCATTCATTGTGCACACCGTTTTCCCACACAGTGCTGTGCTTATTGCAGATCCTAAAAACAACACGGAATTTAAAGTGAATGGGTAAAGATTGAAGCCCTTCTTGACCACTGAGCCTATGACTCCAGATGAGAGTGTGCTGACTCTTTTTGCCCCGTCATACACCTAACCACAACAAACAAATAAAAAAATAATAATAAAATAAAATAATAATAAAAACAAAAAAAACAAAAAAAAATTGTTTATATGCTTACCCCGTGTACATTCTTTTTGAAATTTCTTTAGCCTATTTGCACTTGGCCGGCCCGAGTCCACGAAGATGGTGACATCATTTCTTCCCCCTATTTATTGCATTTGCATTTTCATATGCATTCATTGAGGACAATGCATTAGATAGCTGTGCGGGGGTGCTAACACTTTTTCTTTTTCCTTTTATTCTTTCTTTTTCTTTTTATTCTTCTTACTTCTCTTTCTTAAAAAAAAAAAAGATTGAAAAGAAATTTTATACTCTTTGTAAACATACCAAAAGATTGTAGGAATTACGGGAACCTTATTAAGGAATCTTTATTTTTTCCTAAGTAAACAAGAATGAATGGTTTGACTAAAAAGATAGGAGGGATAAGGAAAATAACTCATACCTTTTATTTAGCCTTAGTAGAATATGCATCACACACACATGCTTGGGATTTAGAGACACAACTCTGGAAAAAAAAATAAGAAAAAAAAAGCTGGATAATTGTGCCTCAAGAAGCATGATTACTCATGCCAAAATATGTATATATATATATATATAAATTTTGATTTCGTGGCCTACTCCACTTGCATATTTGACCTGAAGGGTGTTTTCCACCTGGTGCCCTAAGACTATCTGATTTGGGAGTCATCGGTTTGATATGTGTTACATAAGTGAAGTAGAAAGCCTAAAGGAACCAAGAATAATAAGTAAATATTAATAAAATTAAATGATATTCAAAGTTGAGTTGAAAAAAACTCAAGCACATCACACTTACACATATGCATATCTATCTAAAGCAAAATAAAAGAATGAGTTAAAAGTACAAAATCCTTTCTAAATTTAAAGAAAAACCATAGTTTCTTCTTTAATGAAGGCTAAAGTATAATAGGACTTATGAAGGTTAAACCTAATTCTTACATCATTCGGTTATTTTTACTTAGATGATTGAAAATTCTTTTTCATTAAAAAAAATTTAAACAACTAACTTCTTTTCTTTACTTACGGGATTTTGTGGGTGCAATCCGCTAAAAACCCTCAGGAGACAACACTCCTCCTCTAGGGGAAACCTAGAGGTTTAAAGGCTTGTTGCACATGCTCAGTGCAATCGCGTCACCTGCGAAAGAGGTATAATAATTTTCTTATTTTTGTTTTGCTAGGGACGAGCAAAAAGATAAGTGTGGGGGTGTGATCAGTATCTAATTTTGCATAATTTTCATCACATTCCCATATCTATTTCAAGTAGAATTTTGCTAATAAAACCTTACTTGCTTGATTCTAGGTCCATGGTGTGCACATGAGGAAGAAGACTTAAATCACCATTTAATTGGTGATTAAAAGCCTACCAAGTAGCCTTTGACTTTAGATTGAAGATTTTGTCAGACCAGGGCATTAAATTGCAAATCCAGGAGGTCAGGTGGATAGAAGCCAGACTGGGCGACGCACTGCCCAAAACTGGGCGCACGCCGCCCAGCCAAGGCCGCGAAAACGCGGCCTGGGCCGCGGCGATTTGGGGGCGCGCGCGCTCCCATTTTGGGCCATGTGCTGTTCACATGGCCCTCTTTGCCCTGGTGCCTATAAAAACCCCCCAGGGGTCTTCAGTTGGGGGAGATCCAGAGTTAGAGCAAGTTTATGTAATCTTATTTTTAGGTTTGTAGTTGTAGTTGTTGTTTTTCTTCTACTTGTTGTTTTAGCCATTAGAGTGAAAGAGAGAGAGTGTGTAAGTGTTGTATTTGAAGGGTGACAAGCTAATACAAGTACTACTTCTCTCCTTCTTTCAATTTACTTGTACTTTCCTTTGCTCTTTACTTCTTCCCTTTGATTCTTGTTGTAGTGTAACTTCTTCTCTTTAACTTTTCTTTTCTTTTGTTTTCTTGTAGTGTAACTCCCTCTTTCCACTCCTTTTCCTTTATTGTTTTTTTTACTTTTATGGCTAACTAACTTTTCATTAGCATGGCTAACTAACTACTAACCTACTAATTTCTAACACTTGATTGATAACCCAAATGAGTCAATAGTGTCAAACAAGCCTTGTGCAAACAAGAGCTATGGCATCTTAAGACGAGGGTTCTAACTCTAATTTACCTACAAGTATTTACTTTCTTATACTTCATGCTTAATGAGTTTTGATGATTTATGAGTTGTGTACTTTACTTGTTATTATAAGTTAGAGACTTCTCCTTTTAACTTTGCCGATACCAATAGTGCACTCGAGTCTTCCCTTATTCTCGCCTTCTATCGGATCTTGATAAGGGAATGTCCGAGTTTTTGCCGTATAAAGCTAAGTTTTAGGATGAACTTTCACTCGATTTCCACGTGAATAGTTCCAATGCAAAAGGTTTGTGTTCGCCTATGATCCATCGTGAGGCTATCTTCCAAAAGTTAGAAATTAGTGGGAGCACTTAGTAGAAAGTTAGCCATGCATTTTTACAACTAAGAAAAAAAATCACTTTTACAAACAACCAAAACATTTTCCAACAATTCTTCAAACAACTTGTTTTCACTTTTCAGTTCTTTATTTGGACACAAAGAACTTTCTTTCTTCTTGAATTTTGAAGCCGCATCAAGCTTCCATCGCTCTCCCTCCTTGTGGATACGACCCGTATAGCTACTTCGCTACTACGGAAGAATTGCAAAAGCAGTAACATCAACCCACACTTTCTTCTTTTATTTTAGTACTTGCTTTTTGCCGATCAACAACCCGAAAAGTTCACCGAAGACTGAGTGGGACTCAGGAACTTGCTGGGGAGCTAGGAAATGAATTCCATAGAAGATCATATGTCAGAGGTGTAATGTTAACGTGACAAAAAGAACTTCGTAGGGATTCGGAAAGCAATTTGTCGGAGAAAAACGAGGATATCACTGCCATAGGTTTAATGTTAACTTAATAGCAAAATGAATGCCAGAGGTATAGTGTTAAACATAGCATGAAAAAGGGTCTCATTCTTATTGCGAGAAACGAGGAGATCACTGTCATAGGTTTAATGTTAACTTAACAGCGAAATGGATGCCAAAGGTATACTGTTAAACGTAGCATGAAAAGGTCTCGTTCTTACTGGAAAAAACGAGGAAATTACTGTCATAGATTTAATGTTAACTTAACAGCGAAATAGATGTCAGAGGTATACTGTTAAACGTAGCATGAAAAGGTCTCGTTCTCACTGGGAAAAATGAGGAAATCACTGTCATAGGTTTAATGTTAACTTAACAGCGAAATGGATGCCAGAGGTATAATGTTAAACGTAGCATGAAAAGGTCTCGTTCTCACTGGGAAAAATGAGGAAATCACTGTCATAGATTTAATGTTAACTTAACAGCGAAATGGATGCCAGAGGCATACTGTTAAATGTAGCATGAAAAAGTCTCGTTCTCACTGAAAAAATAAGGAAATCACTGTCATAGGTTTAATGTTAACTTAACAGCGAAATGGATGGAAAGATCTTTATATGTGGTCTTACCATTCTATGGATGAAAATTGGTAAGTGATTTTGGAGAGGAAATTAAATGGGAACAGGTCCCTTAGGATTTTAGCAAATCCTCAGCTGTCAACGGGTTTGATATGCCTTTACCAACTACCGTTTGAGTCGGGCTTGCCATGCTATTCCCCTCAGCATGATGAGTTGTCGAGGACTTATGTTGGGCTTAAAGGCCAACATTTCCCTCTATCCTTAACCATTAAAGGTGTTGGATCATTTGGTTAGTGCATGTGTAACCTTGGTTCTTCTTTGAGACAACCAGTGTATGATCAACTTCTTACTGGTTTATGGTTGTATGATCTCATTTGGAGGAAGAGAGGGGCACTCCTTGTGTGTACCTTGGACTTGAAGGTCTTGATCAGGAGTGTAATGTTAACTTGATCATTAGAAGGATCCTTAATCAAGGATAATACTTCTTTAAGAACTTACCATTGATCAGCATCATGAGTAAATCACCGTTTGAAGTCATAAGGCGATATGCTCTATTTGAATAGACTGTTTCTATTACAAACGGTCCTTCCCATTTAGGCTGAAATTTGCCTTTGGTTTTGTGAGTCATGATCATTGGTCATCTGACGGCTAAAACCAAATCTCCTTTCTGGAAGACTCTTTGTTTGACCTTCTTGTTGAAGACTTTTGAGATTTGAGCTTGATACAACTCGATGTGTTGCTGAGCTTGTAACCGCTTCTCATCTAAGGCTTCGAGCTCTTGAAGACGCAACCGATCATTGTCTTCTGATGTGATCTTAGTCATTAAAGCGACTCGCAATGACGACATCTGGATTTCTAACAGTATGACTGCTTCACACCCGTATACCAGGGAAAACGGCGTATTGCTTGTCGGGGTCCGAACCGTGGTTCGGTAGGCCCAAAGACATTCATCAAGCTTTTCATCCCAATCTCGCTTATTCGAGGAGACGAACTTTTTGAGTAACTTAATGATTGTCTTGTTGAATGCTTCCGCCAAGCCATTAGCGGAAGGATTATAGGCAGTTGAAGCCACATTCTGTATTCGGTATTTATCACAGAATTGATAGAATACCTGGCTTATGAATTGGGGACCGTTATCATGGATGATCCGCCTAGGGACACCAAATCGATGAATGACGTGGTGTTTGATGAAATTAACCATGTTGGAAATTTTAACTTCAACCAGTGGTTTAGCTTCTGGCCACTTTGGAAAGTAATCGGTTATTACTAGGATAAATCGGTGACCTTTTATTGAAGAGGGGCTGATTGGCCCTGCGACATCGATTCCCCATGCTTCGAATGGCCATGAAGCAACAGTTGGGTGGAGCAACTCTGGAGGCTGGTGTATGAAGTCCGCATGAATTTGGCATGCTTTACACCTTCGTGCATATTGGATGACATCGGCTGTCATGGTTGGCCAATGATATCCAAACCTATGCAATCTGTCTTTAAGTTTTGGACCTGCCTGATGAGCTCCATATATGCCATCGTGTGCTTCTTTAAGCACTTCCTGTGCCTCTAAATTAGAAAGGCAACAGAGAAGGATACCATCGTATGAACGACGATAAAGTGTCTTCAGAGTTGGATCATAGTAAAAACGGAGGGACCTTCGTCTGACAGATGCCGCTTCTTTAGGATTGTCTGGCAGCAGACCATGTAGAGCATAGTCAATAAAAGGAAATCACCAATCTCTCGGCTCAAGATCCATCAAGATATTATGGACCTCTCTGGTTCTTAACATGTGTTTAGAGTAGACAAGGTGTTGAGTCGCCACTGTGAGGTGATACTCGGTGTCGACTGGCAGGGCTAGTGTTATTGCTATGCAGCAAGAGCATCCGCCTTAGTATTCTGAGATCAAGATACGTGCCTGATGTAAAAACCATCAAACAGATTAGCCAATTCAATGACTGTGTGATAATAAGGCACCAAATCCTCGTGACGGATCTCATATTCGCCTTTAACCTGATTAATAATCAATTTTGAATCGCCGTAAGCTTTAAGGTAGCGTACCCCCATTCCATGGGCGAGCTGAAGATCAATGAGTAGAGCATTATATTCTGCTACATTGTTGGAGCATGGTTCCATCAGAGAAAATGCTCTAGGAAGGACATGATTCTGTGGAGAGATAAACACAACCCCCACGCCGGCAATGATCCTACCTTTAGGGCCTATTCGTGATGAGCCATCGAAGAACATCTGCCATACTTTGTCTTCTGAAGTTATATTAGATTCAAAGACTTCATCTGAAATGTCTTCATGAAGTTTTAAGTATTCTGAAACTGGATGAGCAGCCAAGAACTCTGCGAGAGCCTGGCCTTTAACCGCCTTTTGAGGGATAAAGATCGTGTCATATTAAGATAAAAGAAGCGCCCATTTAGCTAATCTTGATTCAATGATCCTGGCTTCGTCATGAGAAGACGCAAAGGATTCACTCTGAAAATGACATGTATGGTTTGGCCGACCAAATAATGTCGTGTCTTCTGAATGGTAAAGACAAGAGCTAAGCACTCCTTCTCAAAAGGATTATAGCGAGTTTTTGCCCGTATCAGAGTCCTGCTCAGATAATAAATGGCATGTTCGTGACCATTGTCATCTTTTTGAGTAAGCAGGACACCAAGAGAATGGTCCATAGCTTTCACATAAAGTAAGAATGATTTCCCTAATGTGGGAGCCACTAAGACTGGAGGTTTTGTGAGATATCTCTTGATATCCTCATAAGCTTCCTGACAAGCTTGATCCCATACAAAGGAAGCACCCTTTTTCATGAGTCAGGTGAACGATTGACAGTGGCCTGAGATTTGCGATGAATCTTCTAATATAAGCCAGTTTACCTTGCAAGCCTCTAAGCTCTTTGAGGTTTCTAGGTGGGTGCATGCTCTGAATGGCTTTGACTTTATCTGGGTCAAGATGAATTTCTTTTAATGTAACAATATACCCAAGGAACTTGCCACTCGAAACTCCCAAGAAGGATTTTGTCGGATTCATCTTCAGGACATGAGCCTGCATTATGTCGAATATGGTTCTCAAGTCACGAAGATGGTCATTCTTATTACGATTTTTGATGGCAATGTCGTCGACATAGTATTCTACCGTTTTTCAGAGATGAACGCGAAAAATTGTGTTCATTGCCCGCTGATAGGTTGCTCCGGTGTTCTTCAATCCGAAGGGCATCACGGTGTAGCAGTATACCCCCAATGGTGTTCGGAACAAAGTATGTTTCTCGTCGTCAGGATACATCTTAATCTGATTGTACCCTGAAAACTGTCCATAAAAGACATTCTTTCGAATCCACAGGTGTTGTCAATCATGACATCGGTGATGGGCAATGGGAATTCGTCTTTAGGACAAGCCGTATTGAGATCATGGTAGTCGATGCAGATCCATATTTTTCCTATTTTTCTTGAGGACGGGAATGATATTAGCAATCCAATCTGGATGTTGTTCCTCTCGTATAAAGTCACATGCAATGAGCTTATGAACTTCGGCTTCAATAGCCTCCATAATGTTCGGGCGAAACTGACGTTGTTGCTGCTTTACTGGCTTGGCGTCAGGTTTGATATTTAGACGATGCATGCCTACTTGTGGATCAAGTCCAGGCATATCTTCGTAGTTCCATGCGAAGACGTCTATATACTCCTTTACGAGTGTTATTAATTCTTCTTTTTTTATAAGTGATAAGCTCTCACTTATAAAGATGGGTTCAGGGTGATCTTGACTACCCAAGTTAACCTGCATCACCTTGTCTTCAGTAGGTGGTTCGCGCAGTTCGAATCGCTTTTCCCATTGGAGATCCAATTGTTGAACCCATGATTCCTCATCAGTAGTTCCGCAGGCACTAATTGACTACTAGAAGTCATATTAACGGTGAGATTCTCGAACATCATTCCCACACTGACATCTGAGTCCCACTCAGAGGAGGAGGCAGAATGTGATGGAATCGATTCGCCATCCCTGAATTTAACCGTTGCTGGTGGTGTGGGTGTAACGTATCCCAACCTCCTGCGTGTGTTATCATAGTAATTTGCATATTTCCCTTTTGGTACAAAGTTACGCAGCAAACTACGCCTTCCTTTTTCGAAATTCAGGCCCTCTCCATGCTTTAGGTTGTACCCCATTTTCTTCATCATATGGCGCGCTGGTCGCGCATAATGGAAAAATTGTGGGGTGTCCGAGTCTGAACTTGAATCTGTGGCTGTGGACCCTCTTGGTTGGCTTTACCGAATATTATTGGTAACTGACTTTCTTTGGATGGAGGGATCACTAAAACGGCCCCTTCTATAGATTCTATGGGTGTGCCGGATGCACTTGGTCTGTGTAAAGGTATGTGCAGAGAGCTATCCATAATGGATTCAAATAACTCAATACTCATAGGATAATCAAAGGAAATATTATCATTAATTACCCATTCGCCCTTATCTTCAGAAGGAGTGTTACATTGGGGATTATTAAGACATGCTATAATTGGTTCACCAATTAAAATGGCTGGCATGTCTGCTTCAGATTCTGAATCCACCTCATTGCCACTATTATCATCGTCCGGCAATGATTCTTTCAATGTTTCACTGGTCTCTTGATACAGGAGAGCATCAGTAAAGTAATTTTCCACCCCTTTGAATGGTTGCTTCTCAGCGAAGACAGTTCGTACTGTTGCAACATCTTCAACATATTTGAAGCACTGGCGCAGAGTGGAGGGAACGATCTAGTTGGCGTGGATCCACGGTCGTTCTAGTAGCAAGTTATATGAAGTGTCAGCGTCAATGACATAGCACGTCACTTCTGACTTCAGGCTCCCGATTCGGCAACGGAGTCAAATTTTTCCGAGTGGATGACTACTCCCGGTATCAAAACCATATATTGTGGTAGTGGTTACAGACAACCTATATAGTGGTATACCAAGGAAGTAGAAGAGCTTTTTGGGGATGATGCTGAGTGCAGACCCCGGATCAACCTGTACCCTTTCAATGCATGTTGAACCGATGTATCCGGTGTAGTACAGAGGTCGATCGTGCTTGTTATCCTTGAGAAGCATATCTTCCGCTGTGAAGGTAATAGCAGGTACCTTTGATTGTATATGATGGCATTCAGGGCAAGAAGATTGAGTGTCATCTTTAGGGATTTCTGGCATATACGTCAGGAAGGATTCTGAATCAGCCAGTGCATCTCTGAGTGCTTCTCTTGTCTCTTTGGAGAGACGAAGGAGCTTGTGTATAGTAATATGAGCGGGGATATTAGCCAGCTGGGCCAATATGTCAAAACGAAAGGGAGTGCTTAGCCCTGGGCCTGAAGGCTTCTTTAGGACATGGTCGAACCTGACTTCCCTTGGCTTCTCCTTTCCCTTGGTTGGAATTGAAGCGGGTGCTGATACTTGTACTAACGTCATTTGCTGTTGTGTCTTGTCAGTAACTTTCTCATACTGTTTTAAGTATGATTTTTCAGATCGAGTACCTGTTGGCTAAGGTATATTAGCCTGCGTCGTGCAAGCGTGCTTTTTCCCTTCAGAATAGCTGAAAGAAGCTGATGTAAGATTGTCATCGTCTGGCAGGATGGAGATGACATTGCAAGACTTGCCCTTCGACTTGGACTTCTTTGAATCCCATTGTTCGTCTTAGACAAGGTCTGGGTGTATCCACATAATTTCCTCTGTCTCCAGTGTCAAGGGAACAAGACCCCTATTATCTTGAGTTTTAACTGCAGGATGTTTGACTTCCAGCCGTCGTGCAGGGATTGGATAAGTCCCGTCAGGAACTGTGACTTTGGGGTTTTGCCGAACTCGATGGTCACCATGTTTGCAGTGACTTCTTTTGCTCTGACTTCAGTGTCAAGACTCCGGCGTCGATCAAAGCTTGATTCTGTCCTTGAGCATAAAGCACTTGTCAGTAGGATGGTGAATCATCCTGTGGAAGAGACAGTATTTGGGATCGTTCATGCGTCCTATTTCATTGAGACGTCGAGCATCCGACAGCTTCAATTTATTCCCTTTGTGGAGTAAATGGAATATTTTGAACACCTGATCGTCTTTGAAGGAGTATTATTTCAAAGGGAACTTAGACTCTTGATTATTGAAGCCACTCTTCTTGGCCTTTGACTGAACATCCTCTGACAATTCTACTGACATAGTCTCTTTCAGTTTGGCTTAAGAAAACTGTGCCATGTCGCCACGACCTTTATTATTCATACCCCATTTACCTTTAGGGGTGGATGGTTCGAACTTTTTAGCCAACTTTTCGGCTATCTCAGCTTGCTCGACCAGTTCTTTCCAGGTATGGGCTTTGACAGCCCCCATACGAACCTCTACTTGGTCTAAGAAGTTATGCCTGCACGTTTGTAAGAGCATGGGTAATGGCATTCCTGCTGGGCACATCAAAGACAAGTTTCTGAACCGCTCAATGTAGTCACGGACAGATTCGCCCTTCTTCTATACGGTAGAGAGGAGTTTGTCCATGGTTACCTCGGTATCATCCTCATAGAAACGAGAAAGGAATCAGGTTTCCAGGTCGATCCAGGAATTGACGGAGCCCGGAGGGAGACTTCAGAACTAGTCAAATGCTACCCCTTTAAGGTGCCAATGAACAGCCTAGCCATGATAGCATCATTGTCTATAACATTACCGGTCTGAGACCGGAAGTAGTAGATGTGCTGGTTTGGTGAGCTTTTACCATCGTACGTGTGAAACGTCAGTGTTTTGAACTTTGGTGGGTACGGTACTAAATCCCATTCCAGCGGGTAAGGACGGACTGCCCCTACTTTCTTTAATTCATCCCTCTGAGCCAGGGATGCGATTTGAGCTTGGATGCCTTTAAGGACTTCAGCGTCCAAAGAAGAACCCTCTTTCGACTTCTCCATCCTTGGCTGTTCATTGCTAAGATGTTCTTCCTCATCATGGTTAACTCGCGGTATCATTATTATTCTGGTTATTGAGGAGTTGAGCGAGCATCTGTTGAATATTGTCCAAAGCTTCTTGCTAGGCCTTAGAAGTTTGCTCCTGAGCTTCCAAGCATCGACAAAGGTCATCATTACTGTTATCAGCCATATTCACTGATACTCTGTCTGTTCGCACAGAGCTGACTGTCGCCGAAGAGGCATACCCACTGTCTTCGTCCTCTTCGTCAGACCATTGGTCTAACCTTTTCATAGTTCTGGTGAGGTTACTGCAATTGAGGAAGATGGCTGCTCATGACTATAGGATATTGCATTCCTAGATCTGGTGTTTCGGAAGACACCCTCTTCATGTACCAAGACTTCGCCCAAGCCTGGGCTATAATCCGAATCTGGGGAACTATAGGGAGTGTCGTGGGATGCTCGTCTGCCCCTACGCAGCTCTCGTCCTCTTTCGATCATGTTAACGGATGCAGAGGGTAGATCTCGCGCTATGCTCCTTTTGCGATGTTTCACCAGGGCCTGCACTGACAGTCGATCAAAAACTAATCATCGGCCTGGGGAGTGGCGAGGATTGGTCCTAGCTGGCAATGGACTGAGTGGAGCGTCACCAGCTGACATCCCACTTGTTGGCAATAGGAGGGAGAATTTTGAAAAGATTCTGACTTCCATTTGTTTGTCAAGAATTCCGCAAGTCTGACCCAGTTTGGCTTAAACGAACTAGCGCAGAGGCTTTGTTAGATTGCGCATAGGATGATGTCTGCTCCTTTTATTACCACAGAGAGGATTAGCACTAAATACTGCTTCAGCTCTAGCTTCGCAGCTAAGAACCTTGGGAATGTCCTTGGGTGTTGAAGCTGCATAAGCACCGCTGTCAACACTTGGGGACAATCTCTTAGCTCCTCTACAAAGCACGAGCTTAGTGCTTGATGGACTGGGAAGCGAAGCACGCTGTGGTGCTTTCTTCGCTATGTTGCTGCGAAGATGATCAGCCATAGATAGTGCTTTGGCTCTAAATTCACGGCTGAAAGCTTTGGAAACACCTTTGGGCGCTGAAGCTGCATAAGCACCGCTATCAGTACTTAGGGGCAATCCCTTAGCTTCGCTGCAAAGAACGAGCTTAGTAGTTAAGAACTGAGGAATGAAGCACGCTGTGGTGCTTTGATTCGAGCTTCGCGGCTACGGACATCATGCGTACCCTAAGGTCCAGTAGCTTTGCTCATGAGAACGAGGCTGGCGCGAGGAGTTGCTGCTCTTGAATTAGGGGAAGGCATGGTCGCCGTTGTGACTTTGCGGCTAGCAGTCTCATTGGAGCAGGCAGGCATCTTGCCTTTTTCTTCGAAAGAGAGACGTACTTGTGGCGTAGTTTCATCTGAGGCTTCATACAGAGCCTTCTGCGTTGGCCTCTACATCTGCTTTGAAAGAGGGGATTTAGGTTCGTAGGGAACCAGATTAGCCACACGCGTGGCTGGGTGGTGTTGGTAGGATTCTGCTTCCGGTTTCTGCTCCGGAACCTTGGCCATGGAGACCTTTCTATGCTTCCGTGCATAGAGCATTAGACCACCCCAGAGAGGACTTCTTCGAATTTTTCTTGGTCGAAGTGAAGGACTAGGTTCTCGAATGTGACGGGCTGAAGATTCTGACCCTTGTATTGTGGGCCTGCTCCCTTGTTGCGCCAGAGGACCGTGGTAGGCTAGCGGGAGCCTTATCGTCTCCGCAGAGACTTACTTCGAAGATTTAGCCAGAGGGGCTCTGGTCACACCGGCTTCCTTGAATTCAGAGATAGACCCGAAGGTCTGTTCGTCGCATTGTGACACTTGATTCTCAACAGTGGAGAAATCCTTTCCCAGCGGAGTCGCCATCTTGTTTTCCATTAATTTTGCAAAGGGGAAAACTTACAAAAAAGTGTCGATGAGCTAAATTACAAGTAACACAAAAGATTACAAGTAGATCTCCTCTGAGATTCTGGAGAAGTGTGCCGATAGGAGTTGGTCAACGCGCGACTACTTTGTCCCTTTAACGATGTGATCGATGGGATTCCCTTCTCGCCTGGTTCAGGGAATCGGAGAACCGAAGGTTGGTAGAACCCTCTTGTTACTTCTCAAACTGCCTCCACTTGGGAATTCCTTCTCGCCTGGTTCCAGAAATTCCTTGAGAGGAAGGAAGGTATTAGGGTATCAGCACCCTGATTAGAGAAGCAGTTCTCTGAATTCTCTGAATTCTTGAAAGCTAGATAATAGATCTCTGTTTAGCCGCCTCTCTCTGTTCGTGTGTTTATGCGCCTCTTGCGTGTGTGTGTTCTCTCTTTGTGCCTCTGGTGGGCTATTTATAGGGAGAGCAGGGGTATAATTGTCCTTGAAAATCTAGAAAAGATTGAGTCAATCTGTTTAAATCTAGAAAGTAGCCTTGTTGCGAGGCTAGAATCAGCTTCTGCGAAGTTAGGAATAGCAGGTAGGTTGATCTCCTGATCTATTTTGATTCTTTCAAATAATTGAAAGATCTCCCCTGATCTTCTTACTTATTTTAGGAGAGTCAAGAGATTATGGCAAATAACTGCCAAATTTGATCTCAGATTTGATCTTGATCTTGAATTGATTTGATCTCATCTGGAGATTTAAATAGTCAAAGGCTGACCGTGAAAGAAAGACCGCAGCTGAGCTGCTACGTCGAGCTCGCAGCGGAGGAGTTGAAAGAAGCATCTGACGAAGTCAGAAGAAAGCTCTTCAGTGGAGCTAGATAACATCTGTGGCGAAGCTACCGAACATCCTTCTGCGCGGTTGTTTGTGGCTTCGAGCAAAGCTAACTTTCTGCAGAGTTAACTGAGTGCTTCAGGCGAAGCTGTAAGTTAGCTCACTGATAGAGCTTTGAATAGTTTCAAGGCGAGGTTGAATAAACTCAACCTCTCAGGTGAGGCTATCCCCTTGGGCTCATGTGATGCTAAGTGTTGAGCTAACCTAGCATCTTAGACCTGCTTAGGTCTCTTTAGAGACAATCTGGGCTCACTGTCTGCTTCACTGGATCAGTAGAGTCCAAGTTGTTGCTTTATCCCTCGGAGATGGGTACAGAACTGGTCGTCAGCTTGTCTGTCACTTGTCTTTTGTAAATGTTAACAAGTTTAGACATTGTTCAGGCAGTAAGAATCTTGACTTTTTTAAAGTGTCAACAGTGTTATTATTACTGGATTGTATATTACCACTGTGCTTCCGTACTCTGATTCTTGCCTGTACTGATGCTTAACATATATACGTGTGGGTATTTCCGACCTGCGTATATACGTCACAGTAACGTCTCCGTACCCTCCGGATTGGGGCGTTACAGGGTAGTATCAGAGCTAGGTTCTCACATTCTCGGTACAACCAGTCGGCAAATTATTGGTAAAGAAATTTGCAACTAGAATGCATGAGTCGTGGTTATACAATCCAACTGCAAGTACAAAGTTATCTATTCCTTCTTGATCGTCCTTTCCTTAATTCTTGGAATCTCTTCCATCCTTTTACATTTCCAGCTCCTGTCATCATTATATCAACTCAAGATATGGATAAACTGGTAAGGTAGCAGCAAGACAGATGTGGTCGCTATCATTATATCCTGGTATTCTTTGACTTTGGTGCATCACCTGGTCTTATATTAGATGGTTCTTCGGCCTCGCATTCTATTCTTATATATATGGATACATCACGGGAAACCAGCAAAGCATGTAGGGTAGTCGTGACTTATATAATCAGATAGACCGTATCATTACCTGAGGAGTATTAGTCTGAAACAATATTTCAGATTCAGGGCTTTTGCCAAACAGAGTTATGATGTTTTCTATCCAGCAGCGATCAGGATTTCTTCTACTATATTCAGGGAACTCGGGTATCCTCAGAACTAATCTGCAGTCAGGTTATTATTCAGAAATAGCACTCAAACTCGTTTCGATTATTATGATTTCTTGATCGTATTCTCAGAGCTACCAACTTCTGACGATTTTTTTATTGATTTGGTGGACTACGGGACCCGCTAGCCTCGCCAAGCGAGGGTTTTGTTCTAGTCACCTGTGGATCTAACCAGGTCTGGGCTTCGCTGCACCCTGATGCTTAGCATTTAGCGTTGTTGTGTTACGCGCTGGCTTCGCTACGTGAGCCCCGCCAAGTGCGAGCCTCGCAGAGCGTTAGCTCCGCTGCATCCTAATGCTTAACGCCTGAGATGTGTTACGCAATGGCCTTATCTAGGCTTGGTTTCCGTCCATGGCTAGTCCCTTCAGTGCTTAGCACTCTAGTCGTTCCTCGGACTTCTTCTGCCTTGCATGTTTTCATGGATCCGACAGAGAGGGTTTTCTCGCTGTATCTGAGCTATTGCCATGATCCGTATGAACGATCCATTCGGCCAACCTTGCAGAGATTGAGTATTCTTTAATGTGTCATCTACAGTCGGGTTATCATTAAGAAGTCAGTCTTCAGAATTCTCCATGGTTATTTATATTCTTGGTTATGCCTTTCAGTGATTGCAATGCCGAGTATTCAGAAATTCTAATTATTGGCCTTCTTGATTAATGCTCAGTATTATCGGGGTTTTCCTTATCTCGGTAGTCTGGTTTATTCTCGGAGAGGTAGTAAGTATGCAGCATCGGTAATTCTACTACAGATTCTTTATCAAGGACAGCTTCATACCATGCACGATTTTATATTATATTATGGATTTCAGCACTATAGATTTCTAGAGATTTTATCAGCTTTGCATCGCAGTCCGAAAGAGCAGACATCAGGTCATTATTATTATGGTACCGTCAGAGGATATATACAGCAAAAGTGCAGTAATGTCTCAGTCATGAGTTTATCATTTAGTCGATTTGTGGGAATTACCCTCAGTTACACATATCATGATTGGTATAAATCCTCATTCCTATTCCTTCTGTGTTCGCCTTCCCCTTATCGAAATTTCGAGGACGAAATTTTTGGAAGGTGGATGGAATGTAACACCCCGTTCTCGGAATACATACTTAGATACGTATTCTGATTTTTCTATCATATTTTTTTGATTTAGTTGTATTTATTTATATTTTATGATTATTGATGTAATTGTTTTGTATTAGATCTGGATTCTCAGACCTAGAGTCAGCCTGACCCGAACTGGGAACCCGATACCAGCCAGTAGCTCAATTTGATTTTCTAGTAGTCTGATTTGACCAATTTTAGTTTCAAAGATTTTTTTCTAATATTCTAGATTTTTCATGATTTTTTGAAAATTTTCAGAATTTTTCTGCAAAATCTCTAAAATCGGTGTCGGTCGGCATCGCTGACTGATTCCGAATTTTTAGTTTTCAAATGGGATTGAATTTTTTAAAAATGGCTTTCACATTACTTCTTAAAATTTTATTTTTCTATCTAAAAACTTTTTTTGAGATTTTTCAAAGTTTATCAAAATTTTA
The DNA here is from genome assembly GCA_038442645.1 of Agave tequilana. NCBI lineage: Eukaryota > Viridiplantae > Streptophyta > Magnoliopsida > Asparagales > Asparagaceae > Agave > Agave tequilana. The sequence goes on from JAVJIF010006531.1 coordinate 155,602, forward strand.
CCGGTTTTGGTGTTGATCGGTACCGCCAAAAGATTTCGGGATTTTTAATTTGAAATCTATATTGAATTTCTCAATATGATTCCATCGTGTATCTTAGTAATATTTTCTATTTTTGAGAATTTTTCGTAACGATTCTGAAACAGTCAAATTTTCGCCTTATTAAAATAATAATATTTATTACCGGTCTTATCTCTTCGTTCTTTCTCCTTCCCTACTCCCTGCTTTGTACTTTCAAAAATTATAATAAATAATCTATATAATAATGAAAATTTTATTCTAATTTTCTTTCTTTTTCTTATCTTTTTTTCCTTTTCTTTAATTTTTCTTTCTTTACTTTCTCCCTCCTTTGACTTCCCCCCCTCATCCCATGGCAAATGCAGCGCAGACGCAGCAAGGGAGCAGAGCATGATGGGCTGAGCAACCCATCCCCCCCTCCATCCCATTCATCATCTCAATTTCCATTCTCTCCGTTAAATCCTCTCACTTCCTTCCTTCTCTTTTCAATTTACATTTCAATTTCATCTAACCACCTCAACAAAACTACCAACCACTCCCCTCTCCATGGCCGCCGCCCCACCATCACACCACACCCCCCGGCCGCCCTTAGGCTGGCCGCTCCCCACAACCCCTCCCCACTCACCACTTCTTCAACCTCCAACACCAACACCCACCAATTTCAACAAAAACCCATCACTCTCTCTTCCTTCTCCACTCTTCTCCAAAATTACCCTCATCTCCACCAAATTCTCCACTTCCACCACCACCATCATCACCTCCTCCTCTCCCGAACTCCCCAACACCACCAATCATCACCACACCACCACCACAACCTCCACCACCAACCACCATCACCAACTCCTCCCACCACCAACAATAACAACCCACAACAACCTCCCACCCCTCTCTCCCCTAGGCCGCGCGCGCCCCACCACACCGCCGGCGCCGGCGCCGCCGCCAGGGGATCCGCTGGCACGTGGCCGGCCGGCCATCTTCCCCCCACCATTTCTTTCCTTCTTCTTTCTTTCTTTCTTCCTTCTTTCTTAATCCTTTCTTTCTTTCTTTTCATTTCCTTTCCCTAAATAAAAACCCAATTTTTCCACATTCCTAAAATATCCCTTCCCTCATTCCCTTATTACTTCCCTATATTTACAACCCTACCCCTCCCATTTTAATTCTAAATTCTTTTCTAAAAACACCATATTTTCTCTCTCTTTCTTTCTCTCTCTTCTTCCTACAACTTTCTCTTTACTCTCTCTCCTCTCTCATTCCCTCTCTAATATTTCTATAAATATTTATAATTATATATTTTAATATATATTTATGGGCTAGAGGCTTGTCGTACGGTTCGCCGATTTTTCAAATTTTAACCGGTATTTCGTCCCGGTTTCAGGCGAGTACTTATTATTAACTTAAACATAATTACTCTTGTATTTACAACATGATATTGATATGTGGATATTTTAACATGCCTAACATTTGCTACATGATACCTGACACCAGTACTTACCATGCTATATTTGACACATGATACCCGACACGGTACTTGTCATACTATATTTGACACATGATACCTGACACCAGTACTTGCTATGCTATATTTGACACATGATAACCGATACTGGTACTTACCATGCTATATTTGACACATGATACCTGACACCGTACTTGTCATACTATATTTGATACATGATACCTGACACCAGTACTTGTCATGCTATATTTGACACATGATAACCGACACCGGTGCTTACCATGCTATATTTGACACATGATACGGATACCGATACTTGCCATGCTATATTTGACATTTGATATATGACACCAGTATTTGACATGCTATACTTGCCACCTGATATATGACACCGGTACTTGGCATATGCTATTACCTGGTCCTAGCACACTTGACCTGATATTGTGTCTCCTCACTGGGTACTATTATACCTAACACCTGTATTACCTGGCATATTCATGATTATTATACTGTTACCAGATATTTGGTACTCCTGAACTCCTGTACTCCTGAACTCCTGTACTCCTGAACCCCTGAAAAAGGGTGACTCCTGATATTATACTTCTGTTAATTCTCTTAGTTGGATAATCATGATTATACTATATACACTTGTGGACATTATCTTTGGGCAATATATATAATAAAGTACTCAACTTACACTGGGTGGGGGAAACTGTTGGAAACCGATATGATGTCATATTTATAATGGTGATATTTCTGAAGTGTCGTGTGGGACGCGTAATGATAAGTCCCCGGAAGCAATAGCCTGTACTCCTGAGCTAGTCCCGAGCAGAGACGGAACTCACTATAAATATGAGCCATCAGATTTATCAGTTTTCAAATAATAACTCATCTTATTCATAAGTGAATGTATGTGTGCCGGTAGCACATACAAAAGCATATGAATCGGATGAATAACATAAAACAACCAAACAGTAATAATGTTAGGAACGTGTGATATTTGGTCTCTCCTTTGTACGGGTTCTGGTACTCACATATCAGATCCGAGTAAGTTCTACAAGGTGCGAACTATAATATGGACTATCGGTGATGTGAGGCGCTGGTAGGGAGGCCATTGAAATATCAAACGGTACTGATTATTATTATTGGATAAATTAAATGTTATACCTCTATATTTCAGTTATAGTGATATGTTCTGAATTGACACCTTGCCTTATGACATATGATTTATGTGGCATATGATGATTACTCTAGACACACTCTAGTTCTGTTACACTGAGGGCAACTCAAGTTGTATGAACTCAGATGATGGTGATACCAGATATGTGGCATATAGATGAGGGTTTCCTTATTTGGATTATCCCCTCGATGTATTAACCCCATGGATCCATAATCTGAGCTTATACGATTAGTTTTGTCCATGCTTATATTTATCGCGTATTTAGTGTATTTATCACATGTTTAATGTTTTAATTGTCGCATGCTTATGTGTACCTATGCTCTCTATACCATTTTTCATGCATGTTTTCCGATTCAGATCTACTGACATACATGTATTTACTTGATCTCAGACTTACTGTCATTTCCTTTATGGTACTTATCATTTCTTGTACCTGCATGCCTGAACCACATCACTTGATCATGTACAAGTGTGCCTGTTATGCACGCCATTTGGCTTTATCATATGTACTCGCTGGGGTTGCTGACAATCCTGGATTCTCAAGTCCAGATCCTGGAGTCTGGACCGTAGCCTTACTGCACCTGATCAGAGTGACGCAGCGGGAGCGTGGATTAACAGTTGCCTGTCCGGACCCTCTTTCTTCCTGCCTCCATATGATCGGCTCGTGAGAGATTTTCATCTTGCCACTCGTGAGTACTTTCCTGTATTTCATATTATACATCCTGTTTTTGTGCTTCTTAGTGATCATACATTCTTAAGATATTATATCATGAATTGTGATAACTGTATACTGGTGTTATTATTACTGGATTGTATATTACCACTGTGCTTCCGTACTCTGATTATTGCCTGTACTGATGCTTAGCTTATATATGTGTGGGTATTTCCGACCTGTGCATATACGTCGCAGTAACGTCTCTATACCCTCCGGATCGGGGCGTTACACCCTATCTGATGGAGCCACTTATAATCTCCATCATGCAGAATTCTATCATCCTCGTCAATGGCGTCACCAAAGAGGAAAGCAGGCTTCCGTAATGGAGTGCGGAATCCATCTCGAATAGCCCATTAGAGATAATCTCCCGAAGGGTCACCATACTGGCCTTGGAGATCCTCTCCTTTCGCTCCTTTAACTTACCAGTAGTCACAGGGGCAGTCCTCTGAAGCACGAAGGTCAGATTGCGATCAGTGCCACCTACGTTCCCAAAGTGGCACTTCTTGGACAAGGGGTTGGAAGAGTATCGCACTGCAAAGAATACAACACTTAGTCAGGAATCTAAAAGAAAATGGCTAGATATTTAAAATTTAAATGCAGTAATGAATCCAGACGCAGAAATTAGCAAAATTCACGTCTAGACTCAAAAATGTGAGGCTTGCATGAAGTCCGCATTTCAAAATCCATAACTTAAAAAAATTTCTAAGTATCGAACTCAGACGCGAGACTCAGTAAAACTTGCGCCTGATCTTATAAGAGCGAGATTCATAGAAAATCTGCGTCTGAACTCCCCACACTTAGAAATATTCTGAGCATTGAGTCCAAAATGCGAGGCTCAATGAGGCTCGCGTTTAACAAACAGATACGGACTCAAGTTGATGAAGCAAAGACGCAGAGGTCGTCAAACCCGCGTCTTGCCTACCAATTCAAGAGCCGCGTCTGAAAATCAAACACGGTCATGAGCCTCGCGTTGGCTGTTCACATTCAAAAGAGACTTAAGAGTTAAGAGAACTCTTTAAGCCCCTTCAATGGTGGAAACTAAATCAGATGGTTTTACTACTTGAAATGGGGGCCTCTTGCTATGAAGGACCACCCATTTGAATCTCTGGAGCGACAGCGCTCGAGGACGAGGAAGCTGGATTGGTGTTCGGTGCCATTTTGACCATGAGATCGGTGTTGAAGACGGTGAAAATGAAAAAAGCTTCAAGCTTTTCTTAACCCTAGATATAATGCTTAGTGAAGAAGAAGAAGAGTCTAATGATGACTCTTGAAAGATTGTTGTCTTTTATAGGCATAGTGATCCGCAGAGATACGCGGCGCATGTCTCGAGACCTAATCCCTACCCAACGTGTGTGGCGTGCGTCTTAAATGCGATGCGAATTTTGCGCGTCAAAAGAAAGATGTCCCCTCAACTCCGCGGACAGTTGGCAACGCGCCCAAAACGCGGGACTTGCATTTAACAAAAACCGCGTCCCTTCAAAAGTCGCGTCTCTTCAGTAAGGCCAAAGTCGTGCCTTGTCAATAGGGTAAGAGTCGCGTCTTCACTTCAAAGATCGCGTCCCTCCAGAGGCCACGTTTCTTCAAGCGAATTAATAGATACGTCCCCACTCTGAGTGAGGACTGTGTCTCTAAAGAAACATGACCCCTGCGTCTACGAGATTTGCATCCATTCTTTACTTCTGCAATCAGTTCAACAGTACACTGGTACAAACAAACGACTGATTATCCCTGGTTCAACAGTACACCAACAACCAGCTCAGAGCATTGAGGAGGTCTGGACCGTTTATCTAGACACTCACCACGATCATCTCTGGTAGCTTCAAAGGGTTTTACAATATACTCACAAAGACCACATTCCAGACAGGATCAAGCTCAGGGCATCTCAAATGATTGTCAGTCCAATCACGAGAAGTATGAACTCAACCAGAGTCCAAAGTATCTCAAAATCCATCCCAGTCAATCGCGGAATATCAAAAACTTTGGAGGGGGTTCTGTAGGCTGTCTAAAAATCACTGAAGACAAGTCATCAAAAAGCAGAGTCCAAACTTTAACACAGGGATAATCATAGCCACTACCACAGCACCAAGACGCAAGGGTCGAAACCCGCGTCTCAGCCTTACTGTAGTAGCATCACTACAGTACCAAGATGCGAGGATCAAAACTCGCGTCTCAGCCTTACTGCAGTAGCATCACTACAGTACCAAGACACGAGGGTCGAAACTCGCGTCTCTACTTTACCACAACGACCAAGACGTAGAGCCAAGAGCCCGCATCTCACACAAAACTTGACGCAGAACTTGAAGCTTATATTTCAACCAAAGGCAAAGTTTAAGCGTTACCTTAATGGTTAAAGCGAGGCTCGAAGCCTGCGTTTCAACTACAGAGGAACACTACGTCTCGATTATAACTGCCCTCATTACTGGGTCAATTATTGCCCACGTATTGAGAGAGTTAACCCCCATTATGGAGTATTTTTAGGGGACACTTTTACCCCTGAAGCCTCTATAAATAGCCCAGTTTGCTATGGAAGAGGGGTCGGAAAAAAATCTGGTCAGAAGAACTTCGGTTGTAAGCCATAGAAGGACCAAGATCTCTAGCTAAAAGAAAGAGAGAGTTCAACCCTGCTAAAAACTTACTGCGTAAGAGTTTGTTCTTACCTAAAGTCTCTTTGAGATTTTTATTGGACAGAAGCTGTGTTACTTCATTCACCATCCAAAGAGAAGATTCCAGAGAAGTCTTGACGTTGACCCGATCAACAAAAAAAAGATTCACTTTCCATCGCCAAATCTAGAACTCGACATTAAACATTTGAGCTTGAATATCTCCCCTCTCTTGTAAAAAGATTATTGATCCGCTATAATTTTCTTTACCATCAAATAAAGAATTTACACTTCGATCTTCAATTTTCTCACCAAACAAAGATGAATACAAGAATCAAGAAGAGAATCCAAACTAACTCTGGAAGAAGAATTAGAATCAGGGATATCAAAACAAGAGCTGAACTTTCAAAGGGGAACGATCAATTCTTAAGTGAACTCGATAATATAGTGTGGATAATATATATATTGCAGTGTTAATATAACTCGACACAAGTTACGGTAAGAATCAGGTCCGTCGTCGTTTGCGTCGAAAATTGAATGTCTAACCTGGCTCTGATACCAAGAAAACTCAGTTACGCCCCGCTTCCAAAATATGTGGAAAATGGAGTCGCGACGAGAGTCGGCGATATATATACGCGAGGAGAATGCCCCACGTATACACGCTAAGATTAAAGTAACCTGAATAAGCTATAAAAATCTACTAAAATGAATCACTGTCACTGCAATATTACATATAGATGTCCACACATGATAACAATGAATACGAATGGAATAACTATGAGTCTGATATATATAGAATCAAGGAGGCAGCAAAAATATTAATTTAAAGGAAGACAAGAATACCAAAATAGTTAGAGAGAAACTCCAGCTCCTCGCAACATGTTCGGTCTCATCGAACATCTAATCAATAAAATAAAACATTGAATATTTGGACGTGCAAATTTCGGGTCATCGAAAGTGACTCAATGAGTATGTAAAATAAAAGGGGAAGGCATATGCATATGAAGTAATGAAATGCAATATATAATAAAATAATCAGATCATCAAGAATACAATAATATATATGAATATAAAATAAACAGTAATGAAAACACTCTATTCTAGAGTCATGTATTACAGTCAGATGTCTATCACAGTCTATAAATCAAGTGGATATAGTCAGTCACAGTATACAATCAACAGTTTTTCATTATTAATTATGTTTGTGAATACCAATTGCCACCTGTAATAGACGCTTTCTATACTACGCCTACTATATATGTCAATTTAAGTTCTAAGTTATTGAAATCAGTAGATGGAGACATTGTATATTTTTAGGCGGGTTCTATACATTCTCGGAACCACGACCCAATCACCTGGCGCTGAATTAGGTCATATCTCTTGGTAGTCAATAATAATAACAATGGAAATAATACATGATGTCAGTCATCCCCTAAAGCCCTATAGTGGAGCCTTATATCGGTTGCGCAACCTGTATCCTAGGTCCATCCAAAATACAGACCCTATCGCCTCCATCAATTTTCCCAATCCTAATATAAGTTTCCTATTATATTATTATTTAGAACAACTAATATCCATGTTATTTCAATTACTGGGATGATACAATGACAGTAGCAATATCAATGATGGTAACAATAACAATGAAGACAGTATCACCGTGTAAATGGTAGAATAATAGAACAATACATGTGTTATGGTCTGACAATATTTTTTCAGTAATTTCAGTAACATGAAGTATTACCATATCAAGTCTGAATACTGATCAATAGACCGTCTCATCTAGATTTGATCAACATCTTATCTATCTGTAGTGCATATAACAATAACTGATCCATCGATTTATAGTCTCAATAGTAATGGTGAACATCAAGTATCAATCCATGTCAAGGTATCTGATGCGGAAAACCATCACCTCAATAAATTAATAATCAATTATCTCGTTCCTATTGATCTACTCTAGTCCTTTATATTATCAGTATATCTATCCTCTAGTCCCCAATATATCAGAGTCTCACATAAACAATCAGCTGAATCTAATCATATCCTCACAGTAAGATCATCGATCAAGATCATCACACACTCTCTCACTTCTATCAAGGTCAATCATAAGATCCAATATAAAGAATATACCTCGTAGGTTAACTCCAACTCTAACTAAGTCCATACATAGCCAAGCATCAAGGTAGAATCATTCTTCTAGTAAAGTAGCATCCTATTTCATCAGTCCTCAATATCCAAAAGGATTCTAAATAATAACCAAATAATTGCCTCATAAATACTTCACATGAAATATATCAATTATCCACAAACACGAATTAGGCTAATCACTAGGTCCAGTCAAGTCACAATTTAAGGTATAACACAAATAATTCTGAATCCGAAACGGTAAGTAATCTACACATAAATGATAGGACAAGAATATCTCAGTGGTAAGGCAACGAATCATAAGCATATAACTATCAAGATACATCTGATCCATCATCTGTAGTCTATCTAAACTCTCTCGGTATGACAATAAAAGTCTAGTAATCTACTACACATGTTTAAGATCTATTATTTTACTAGTTTGATCCGTCCCAACCACAAGTCAAGCTTACTCCAACTATATCCATTAATAAGCCCAGATATCAACTACTAAATAACTAACTCAATATCAGGTCAATAATCTATCGAATACATTTCAATCCCCGAACACTACTATACTCGTATAGGTATCATCTAAGTGAGCATGATCATGAATAGTAATTAACATGTATAACTAATATCTGAACATGACAATAATTAAACAGAAGATAACATTAATTAACAATAATGAAAAAGTAAATAATCACATGAAATGATGAGGTCTTGGATCCGAATCGCCTTCTGGTCTTTACTACACGAACCGGTATTAATCTCCAAATTATCTCGTGAGTCGGTCTTCAAATAGTCAGTGCATCGGGTTCATAACGGGTACAATCTGAATCTCTCGTTATCGAGTTCAGATCGCAGGAACGAGTTTTACATCGCTGCAACACGAAACCAAACACACATAAACACACGTACACATAAATACACGTACATACAAACACACACTGTTACCCGTACACACATACATAAACTACAAATATACAATACACACATTTACACAAAACACACACACACACATATTCATGCACACACCCACATAACATACATACAAACAAACACAAGCCTACACCCTCATGCACTCATCTATGCACACGACACCCAAAACACCCGAATGACAAACACATATAATACACAAAAAATTTAGCACATATTATCATGCATACCTACGTCCATCCAAACACCACACACACAGTATACACACACCTAACACATAAATACAAAATATAAAAGGGAGAAAACTAGAGAAGGACCTGATAGAGAGGAATCGACTAGCCATAGGAGTTGCTCGCCAGCGGAGACGGAGGCCGTGGAGGGGCAAGGAGGAGGCCGGAGACTCCGGGGGCTGTCGCGGAGTGTTCCGGCGAGGCAGAGGAGCATCGGGGGCTCGCCAAGAGGAAAGTTCAGGGTGGATGGGGGGTGTGCTTCCGTGCACGACCGGTAAATGAGGTGCTCGACCAAGGGCCGCCGCGGGTTGGCTGGGGCTGCCATGGGCTGGATGGGTTCGGCTGTGGGTTATAGGTGAGGAGGTCGGCTCTGGTGGGTGGGTGAAGGGCCCAGGTATGTGAAGGCTTGGTGGGGTTTGGCGTGGCCAAGAGGAAGATGCTCGACCAATGGGAAGAGCACAAGGAGGAGGTGTTGTGTTCGGCCGCGGAGATGTGCTCGTCGGCACGAAAAGGAGGAGGAGAATGCTCGGTGTGGCCGTGAGGTGGTGGAGTCGGCCATGGGCTATTGGGGTCTTACGCAAGTTAGGGAGAAGGAGAAGAAGTGGGAGTAGGAGATGGGTTTAGAATTAGGTTAGTGATTAGATTAATTAGGATTTAGAATTTAATTGTTAGGATTAGGATTTGATTTGGGGTAATGGGTTTGGATCATGAGCAACGGGTTTGGGTTGGAATAATATGAAAAGAAAATAATAACAATACTAATTACTTGTTATAAAAATAATAACAACAATAATAGACAATAATTAACATAAACTACAAATATACATTAAAATAGTATTATTTATTCTTTAATTCATCGTATTTCAAAATATGGGTATTACAACGTGACTAGCCCCGGAATGCGGTTCAATAGGGATAGCATTCTACGGATCGCTTAGTTGGAACGAAGTACATTTGTCCAGAACGCAAATTAATTTTCAAACCATTAACATGTGTGCTATATATACACTTATTTAATATACATATATAAATATTATATATTCAATATTTCTAACCACAAATTAGCCACATGTTTAATGAAATTTTCAATATTCAATAGCATCATAAAAAATTAATCTGAAATTGCAAATAGTCCACTACTCCATAGCAATAAAAGTCCAGAATAACTAAGAAGTCCCAAAATTAATAAGAAAAAGAACAAAGCTGTACAGCTTTCTTCTCTTTAGCCATAGAATCAAGCTGCCCACTCGGTTGAAGAAACCCCATCATTTGAGATTGATGAGATCTCATACGAGGTATGGGATCAGACGCTGCTGTTGAACTTTGTCACAGAAGTTTTGATACATATAAAGCACAAGATTGATTTTGGCCCTCACCATTTTGAATATCGGGCTCAAAGGCATCATCATCATCCAAAGATTTCCATTGCATCTCCTCCAATCTAACTTGTGATTCGTCGATAATGGTATGATCTGGAATAACATCTCACTTCTTGAATTGTCTCCTTTGTAGCTTTCTTCAAACTTCGATAACAATGGAATATTTGAGTAGATAAATACCATCTTATCTGTTATTGTAGCTTCAACCAATACTGTTAGCGTAGATAATAGACACAAAAAAGTTTGCCTTAAATAATTATTATAGAAATAAAAAATAGAACATAAAGATTAAAAATATAACATATTTTTTATAACAGCTAGAGAAACAACTTATGTTTATTATAACAACTCAAAAAATTATTACAACTAGAAAAAAAATAGCAACTAACATGTTTCTCATAAAATTATGGATGAAAAACCATGTGCTCCAATTTCTCTCTGTAGATGTAGTGATTGGCTGGGATAAAATCTTTTTTGCGGCTTCTGCTAGTTTTGGGGTCTGTCTGATCCATATGTAGCCCACCATTCAATAGCATCAATTGTCACGAAATCAACAAAAGTAGTAACTGTAGCAAAAGGACCTCGTCTCATATGAAAATCAGCAAAATTTTGCGCAATAACTT